>JAMLFT010002684.1:0-24497 GCA_026544285.1 Pachyrhizus erosus | reverse complement strand
AAATAGGATTTTTTTATTTTAATTTTTTAATTTATTTTTAATTTTTTAAAAATCTAAAATTTTGTATTTCAATTTTACTATTAAATAACAACATTAATTAAAAAATTTCTATCAAATAAAAATATTAATTAAGATTTTTGTGTTCAGATGCAGATAATTCGTATATTCACAGATATGTCTATTTTACCGAGTCTCTTTCCGAGACCGTGCCCATATCGCCTCCGCCCGCGATTGGTCAAATAGACTGCTTACAGTTTTTGATTGGGTACAGAACGAAACGGTTGATCAAAGTGTGTTACAGGCCATGGAAATTGCTTTTCCGATGATTATTGAGTTGGAGCAGCCAGAACCCAAAAAGAGAACCTGTAATAATATTGGTAACCTATTAAATTATCATGTCCTTAAAGAATTCGATAAGTCAATGGTGTGTATATTTTTGGTAAACTGATTTTTAAATTATTTATTAATTAATTTGACATTATTAATTATTTTAATTTTTAAATAAATAAATTTAAAAATATTTAAATGATTAAAACAAATAATTATATAACTAAAATAAAAAATATCTAAGTTTATAAAAAATAAAATATTATTTAAATTTAATATTTGTTGTTTCCTTAATTATTGTGTTTAGCTTAATGGTTAGTATGAATAAAAAAGTAGGCTAATGGTTAGTATACGAGATATTTTGTAGCATAAAGTTTTAGCATCTTGAGTTTCCGTTTGTTTTGTACAATAATTGGATGGAAATAATGGAAATGATAATAATAAAATAAAAATATTATATATATATTGTTTGTTTAAGAGGAGAAATAAAGGACAAAAGTTTTTTTTGGGACTTGTGAGAAAAAAAATTATTTCCTAGTTGGCATGAAATTAAAGGGAAATATTTTTTTTTTTAATTTATTAAAAATTAAATAAAAATTTTATAACAAAATTAAAATAATAATAATATATAAACGTGCTTAGAAAATAAATAATAAAGTAAATAATTTAATCAAGATAAAATATTTTTAATATAATTTATTTACCTTTTTTTACTATTAACCAAATTCCATCGTAAGATTTTTTTACTCCTACTTTAGACTTAGTTAAGTGATTAAACTTTGGAAAACATGAAAGGTTTAAGGTAAATTAAAATGAGACAAGTAATTAAAAAAGAAAGTCATTATCCTGTGTAATTTTTATTAATTATTATATTATCAATAAATTTATATTAAAAATAAATTTTATTGATCTAACTGTGAAATTATAATTTTATATTATTTTAATTATTTATATCAAAATTTATAAAAATTAAATAATAATAATAAAATCAAATAGCTCATATTTTAATATATTTTAAAAAGTAAATATTATGTCTATTTTGATATATATGAACAAAGTATTAAATATTTTTATTAATATTAAAATATATATATATATGATGTATCTAAAATAACTTCTAATTTAATAACTAGCTTTTAAAAAATATTATTCAATTAAAAGTTATTAAATGATATAATAATTAATAAAAATTAACTAGTATAATTTAATATCTATTGATATAAAAAATATTTTTAAATTTTTAATATATTTTTTATTTTTAATATATTTTTAAAATTTTAATATATTTTTATCAACAAACGAAACATAATTTTAGTTATTACTTTACTTAAAAAATTTGACATCAATGTAATAAAAGTATTGATAGTATCTTTGAAATTCATATTATTATAAGTATTTTTAAAATTTCATAATTCATATTTTTTGTTAGTTTTTTTTTAAAAAAAAATAATCAAGAAAGCTAATACTTAACACATAAAAAACATAGATAACTTAAAAGTAATTGGTGTCCCATTCATATTGTTATTTATACCTCGTATCATTATTAATATACATCATTTATGTATATATTTTTCAAAAATATCTATTTTATGAAAATTAATTTTTAGAATATTAAATTTTTAACACATTTCAAAAAGTACTTTTTCTGAAAGTGAAAAAAAAATAATATTTCAAAAAGTACTTCATGAAATGTAAAATTTTTAACATTTAAAAAAGTATTTTTTAAAAACTAATTTTCAAAAGAATAAAATGGAACACTAATTGTCTTTAAGTTGATATATTTTTTATATGTATTGATATATTCATTTTCTTAAATTCATTTAAAGAAATCCTAGTAAAAAAAATGAAATTATAAGATTTTAAAAATACTCATGAAAATATATGAATGTCATAGAAACATTCTTATCTTATTGACGTGAAATCTTTCAAGTAATATAATTACTGAAATTGTGTATTGTTTACAGAAGAAATCACTTATTTAGTCTAAAAGTAAAGATTTTTATTAGAGGTATATAAATATTTATAAAATCTTATAATTTTATATTTTTTTTAGAATTTAAAAAAAATAAAAAAATAAGTATATCAATGTAAATCATCCTAAAAAAATAAATATTATATATGTATTTTAAATATTAGCTTCCTGAAAGTACTTTTTTAAAAAATATATTTTAAAAAATACGAAAGAGAAATATATTAATAATGATAGAAAATATAATAACAATTGCCTTAAGAAAAGTATCAGAGAGCTGGGTAGCCCGACGCATATGGGCTAAACTAGGCTAGCCCATTAGGCAGGTCTAACAGTACACCCGAACACGTGAGTTGATGCATGTTAGTTATTAGGCTCGTTCGTCAAAAGAGAAGATGCTTCCCCCTTCTTGCCGTTAGTGTTAGGGTTTTTGCAGTTGCTGCTTCAACACTACACACTAAACTGTGCGTTTTAACCACAAAATCGACAGTGTTTTAAGACACGATGACTTCTTCTCGGCTCGATTTCTTGTTCTGTCATTTGTGTGGTACAATGCTCACTGTCCCTTCCACTGAGTATGCACAATGCCCCTTGTGCAAAACTCGCCGAGACATACAAGGTAAAACCCTGTTCTTCTTCTTTTTTCTTTCCAATTCAAATTAATTCTCATGCTTCTTTTTCTTTGATAATAACGTGTTTTCTTATTTACTGATATTTGTATTTCTATCATGTATGGGCGAATATTAAGAACTTGCGTTAAATTAATGTATCTTTCTTCTATTGATGTTTTGTGTGTTATAACGGAATATCCCTGTCTTCAGATATTCGGGATAAGGAAACAAGCTACACGATTTATGCTGAGGTATGTTTTATTTCTGTCACCTAATATATGATGATGCATTATTATAGTTTATATGACAATGTTCTGTTTCTTGTAATTAAAGGTTTGGTGACTTGAGTTATGGTGATAGGTTTTTTTTTTTTTTTTTTTTTTTGTGGGGTGGGGGGTGTTAGTAAATGACAGGTTTAGTGTGTTTTTGGTTTGGCTCATTTTGTAGAAAGAATCACTTATTTTTTGCCAGCTTCCTATGAGGGCTTTTGAAAAATAAGTGGTTGTTTCCTTAGAAACAATTGGTTTCATACATGCTCTTAGATCTACCTTGATTTCATGCGGAAGGAGAAGACGCGCGTCACTTCAATGTATTTTCAAGTAGCTTCTGTGTACTTTTAGAAGAGTTGACGTGAATTCGTAGTAGAATGGGCATAATCAAAGCCGATCCAAACACACTTATTCTCTATCCTGGTAGGAATTGGTGAAAAGACCACCGTTAATGGGAGTTTATGTAGTTTAGCTATTTTGAAATTTGGAACTGGGTTGAGAATTTTAATATCAATGTAGCAATGATAGAAAGCAGAGATGAATGAGAAAGTATGAGAAAAAAGTCAAGCGGGAGAACTTAAAATTTGACTTTGTTTTGTTTCTAAATATTTCTGAGAAGTGAATTACTATCGTGCAAATAGGATTAGATACACATTTATATTGAAGAATGCTAACTTTTTAATTGCTAAACTTCCTAACAGTAGAGCTTGGCTGACCAGCTTGAGTTTGTTGACAGATTCAAGTTGTTATTGAATTTATGGATAAACTTTTTTAAAAAGAGAAAAAAATAAATAAATAAGTTAAATTTAATTTATACATATCTAATTTGTAAAGGTTTTTTAATATAAAGGATGATTTTTAACTTAATTATAAGTTAATTTTAGTTTATCAAAATATTCATTTTATTTTTTTAAAATGTTTCTGAATAAATTTATTTAATCTGACTTCGCTACTATGTCAAGCCAAATTTGTGATTTCATCATAACCAGGAACATATTTACTTTATGTAGACTATCGGCAACTGTTCCTTATGTAGCTTTGTTCTTGACAGGATATCAGAAGAGAGCTTGGAATGGAAATAATAGAAGAGCAGAAGGTGCAATTGTCTAAGGTAATGCATCCCGCAATACATATTTAATGACTTGATTTCTTTGGCAGATATTTGTATGTTTAAATATTGTGGTTTCGTGACAGGTCAACAAGAAATGTGAAAAATGTGGTCATGATGAAGCTAACTTTTATACCAGACAGGTATCATTAGCCTTTATAATGTAGATTTAGATTTGCCAATTCAATTTGAAGCTTATTTAATAGCCTAAATTTATTTATTTTAACCATTCTAATTTCAGATGAGATCAGCAGATGAAGGGCAGACTACTTTCTACACATGTACCCGCTGTGGTCATCAATCACAGGAGAATTAGTGGTTTACTTTAAGGCTATGTTTAGTTTGGGGGAGGAAAGTTGAAGGAAGAAAAGAAAAAGAGTGAAAAATGTGATGATTTTTTGGATTATTTGATAGGAAGAGAAAATGAAAAGAGTTCGAATTTTTTTTTTCTTATTTGACTGTAGAAAATGAAAAAAAAAAAAAAAACCATGTATGAGAAATGACAAATACTTTAAACTAAGAAATGAGATGTAACAATTAATCTTTTTGGTAAAAAAGTATATTTCGAAGATTTTTTTTATATATTTTCTCTTATAATATAAAACAAAACAGTGACAAATTTTACTGATTAGTTTTATTATTTATTACTATATATTAACGTTGAATTCTTATTCTCATTTTTTATGAAATCGTGTCATTTCATTTGCAAATAAAAAATAAAAGCAGAAAAATTTAAGTGAAAGATGATAAGGTTTCCGTTTTCTATAAAAAATTGAAAGATAAATTTTATCTAGAGAGAAAACATTATTTAAATAAGATGTGTTTTTTTTTTCCAGTTTTTTTTTATAAATTTTGAGTAACTAATTCATAAAATTTTAAAATAATTATTAGTATTAAAATTTCTCTAAATTTAATTTTTTTTTTTATAAAATTACTCTTAACATTAACGAAAAAATAAAAATAAAAATTATTTTATTTCTTTAATTTTTTATTTTGATTTTTTAATTTATTTTTTATATTTTAGTTTAGGTAATTTTTAGTTTTAACCTTCCATTCGTTTTCATTGTTGGGGATCCCTCTTCTCCTAATTTTCATTCTATGAATAAAGAAGAATCAATAAGAATTATCAAATTCAGATTGGCTTATTATTCTTGAAATTTCTCGATTTCGAAATATATCAAAACCTTGGGTAATAAAAAAAAAAGTGGTTTGCTGCGTTTCCAAGATTGGATTTCGTATTCGAATGAAGCGATATTTTGATAACCCAATGAGTATCAAAGTTGTCGGTAAGATAACAAAAATTAAAATAAAAAATATTTAAAGACTAAAAATAAAGTAAAAAATATTTTTTTTTAGTGATCAAATTGATATTTAAATTTATAGTTTTTAAATATTTTTATTATTTTTTAATTTCTCATTAATAATATATTTGTTGCATTAGTTTTTATTAGATATGCATGTGAAGAGGAAAAGTAAGGTTCATTTGGGATAATTTTTTTTTTTATTTTGAAATTTTTAAAAATCAAAATCAATTTTAGTTACAATTTTTAATTTCAGTTTTTTTTAATTTTTTAAAAATGATTGTATATTGAAAATAAATAAAATGTGTGAATTGTTATATCTTATTTTATTTTACTATAAAATAATATAATATAAAAAATATTAACCCATAAAAATAATTTAAGCTACTAAAAAAATAAAAATATTAAAAATGAAAAATATAATTTTTATAACAAAAATAAAAATATTAAAACTATACAAATAATAATAAAAAATAATACAACCATGACAACAACAATAATAAATATATAATATTAATATTTCTACAACTTATATTTAATTTTTATTAATAAAAAATTATACTTAAATAAATAATAATAACATTAAAAAATATTAATGAGATTATGGTTGTATGGTAGCAGTGACGAAAATAATGGAGACAATGATAATGATTGTAGTGGTATTGACAATGAAAAGAGTCATTATCAGAAATAATGAACATGTGTTTTTTAAAATTAAAAATCAAATTCATAAATATTTTTTTTCTTAATTTTAAAAATGAATATAAAAATATTTCATAATTAAGTTGAAAGTCATTTTATCTTAATTTTTATTAAAATATTTTATTTTAAAAATTATATTTGAAAACTAAAAATCTAAACTCACAGTCATATTTAATAGACTTAAGATTTTCAAATTGCTTTACATATAAGACAAGGTTAGACTCTCAAAATATCCATGACATTAATATATTTCATCTATTTTTTATTGAACTAAAAATAATAATTTATAATTAAAACATTTTCATAAAAGAAAAATTAATATATAATACATTTTAGATTAATTCTTATAAAATAAAAATACTAAACAAAACCTAACTTAGTTCTTATATAAACGGATTGAAGTGACTAGTATTTTAAGGGACAAGATCAATTGACATTAGTTGTTAAACTTTTATACTCTTAATAACCTTTTGTAAAAAATGAAAGACTGAATTACATTTTTTTTATCTCATTATTCATTTATTTTATTTAATTTCATCTCACTATTAATTAAAGATTTAATTTGATTTCATTATTTTTGAAAGAGCTTTAACATAGTTTTCTTTACAATTTTGTCATTAGTATTTATAACTAATGATGATTTTAAATGGTTACTAAAAAGACAAAAAAAACTACATTAAGACTCTTAAAAATAATAAAACTTAATTAAATATTTATTTATTAGTTAGATGAAGTTGAACAAACTAAATAAGTAGTGAGATGAAAAAACGTAATTAAGACAATATGAAATTGATGAATTTAAAGGTCTTACATTATAAATTAAGTTTATAAAATTTTATCAAATATAAAAAAGTTATATTTCATCATACTAACTTATTTTGACAAATAATATTTTAAAATATAAGTAAACAAAAGTTTAATTATTCTATTACTCATAGTAGCCTTATCCAATCTAAACAAGATTGTTTAAAAAAACAATACATGTGATTTATAAAAAAAATATAGATAAACGTCCATTACTGCAAAATATATATTATAAAAAAATAACATAAAGTGATTCAATAGTTAGATTAATTAAACTCATATTTTATATAAATTTTTTTATTAAGCTATGTAAATGTTAAAGTTTGACATCTTCCTCAGTATTTCAAAATATGTGAACGTAATTTCTTTGAACATGCCACTTTGAGTTCATAATATATGTTCATATGCAACTCTCTTGAAAAAGTAACGTAAGAATTTAATGTAGATGAGAATAAAGCATCACAACAAGAGAATGCAAATGGATGTAAAAATAAGCAACCGGTGGTCCAAGGAGGGAGGATATTACAGAAAGACAAAATTCTGTCTTAGTTAAAAATATCCTTCCCCTTCTTTTTCATATTCCGTCCAATTTTAGGTAGAACTAATTTTGACGTGAGAGCCCTTTGGTTCCTCTCGTTGAACATTGATTTTCGAATGACAAGATAGATATTCTCTTTTTTTCTATTCTTCATTGTTCCTTCATTCCATTCTCCATTAAAATGTCTCCTTTATCTGGACAAAGTACTATATAGATTTTAGACTATTTTGAGTTCCTGTTTTGTGATGGAGACATTTAATGTCCAGATAAGGGAGACATTTAAGTATTTAACCTGTGAACCATAAATTGTTAAAAAAGAACTAATTTAATATATCGAAAAAATGTAACGAATTAAAGTAAATTTTTTAAAATAAAAACTAAATTAAAACATAAAATTTAGATAAAGAATCAAAATTCTATATTATTTTAAAAAAATATTAACAACAAACTCTAATACTCTCTTAATAAAACACTTGACTTGTTTTTGCACCTTATTATTAGTTAAGGTTTATTTAAAATTACAAAATAATGAAAGACTCATTAAGTGAGGTAGAGTCAACCAAAAATTTGTAATTTTTAATAATTCAGTTAATAAGTAACAGAAATTAATGCTGACATTTCTTTATTATTAAAGCTCCAAGTTCCAAAAAAGGAAATGTGTTTCCCTTCCCTTCCTAAATTGCTCGTCGTCCAGGCCGAAGATCATGGGAGAATAATCAGTTGGTAAGCAAAATGATGATTTAACCATTAAATAGCCTGTCCCATATATTACTAACCCACTAATTTATGTGGCTAAGCTTTCTATCAGTAATACTCATGATAGAACGACAAAAATCAACGTAACGCAAGACACCACAGAACGAGAAAGTTCATCTAAATAGTTCACAATTTAAACCATAAAACATAAACTGAGTACAAAGTCTACTCTCCAGGTGCAGAGACACCTTGCTTCAGTCTCTCCCTTTTCATCTTCTTCTTTGAAACAGGCTTCTTTTTTCTAGGAGGGAGGGTCTTCTGTGCATACGTGTAGAGCACATAATTTCCAATGAGGAATGTCAACAGCAACCCACCAATGACCAAGAGGACAATTAAGCCAGGATTCAACCCATTGGATCCAGAATCCTTGATCACATTTCCCTGAGTATAACAAAAAAGGCACTTAAATATGGCCATATCAGGGAGCACTAAGCAAAAAGGAATTGGAAAAAATAATAAAAGTGCACTTATTTTAGAAGGAAAACAGACGTACAATTCATCACCAATCACAACTGTTACTCAGAGTCAGACATAAAATACACAATAACATGAATTATAGTTCTCTTCAAGGGTGAGTCTCCAATCCATTGATTTGAACAACTGAAGAATGACTACAATGTGCAGCTTCTTTTGATATTATAGAACTACTGCTTGCAGAACAATCAAATGATTGGACTTGTTTGAGAATGATTGATCATAAAGGTTAGTATCAATATGAAAGGTGCACTATTGTTGAGAAAACTTTCTATCCAAAACATGTTAAATGATTGAAATGAACCGTAAGCTTCCATTCATAGAATTTTGCAGAAATGATATAAATACTTATCAAAACTATATTGAAGCATGGGTCAAATTTTGAAAAGAAGAAAAATTAGATCTTATCACAATATTATTGTTAAAAAATTCAGAATATTCTTCAATTTTATCTTATTGGTCAAAACATTGGATATCAATACATAACACTGGAATCTCTTAGACAATGATTGAATTGATGGAAAATATGAAATGAAGTAGAATGTGATGACACTAAGTTCTATTGTATGGATTTTTTAAAATAGGATGGAATGGAATGGAGCCTGATTTTTTGTATAGGATAGCACCCCTCCACTCCACTCCCTTCCACCAATCCAAACCAAGCAAAAAAATTCAAGCCATTCCATTCCATTCTATCATAAAATCTCCAAAAACTATATTCAACTCCACTCAATTCCTTTCCATTTCAGAACTAGAAGCTATACATTCCGGGCCTCATTCCATTCCATTCCATTCCATTGAACTAACCATTAGATATCCAAACGCAACATTAGCTAACATTGTGTTTTATTCATCCAATGAAAAGTGATAAAGGAAAAAAAAAATCATGAATACGCATAATCCCATTTCATTGAGATCTGAGACCAAAACAAAATGCCTAATCTGATTTAATCAGCGGGTGTGTAAACCATTAAGGCCATTTCGTCTTAATTAAACCACAATAGTTGTTTGAAGTTGAACCCAACCATAAACTATTTGTTCTGTAATATCACTATCATCTAAAATCCAAGACATGGATTGGCATCATATATAAAACAACAATGCATTGAATAAATTTTTTTTTTCCAGCCACGGGTATCTCCCAGTCCACTGGAGATAAGATTAATCTCGTTTGTGATACTATGACTGTCGCTGGCCCGAAAGACTTTTGCACACGAGACTTTCCACTAAATAAATCGTCCTTACAACGTGTGACTAAAAATAATAAATTTGAACCTACAAAAGGCTTGACACTACAAAACATTGCTCCACCACATCACAATAGTGATGCAACCAACCATAAAAGTGCCTAATGTAATAATAGCCATAAAAATAAACAATACGATAATCACAAATAAATCGTTAAATCTGAAGATGAACATTTACCAGATCAAAATCCTAGCTGCAGAGCTGAACAATAAATTAAAAAAAAAAAAAGGATTCCTAATTTAATGTTCACTGAAACCCTAACATTAAAATAATTAAGAATTTGAACGTTGAAAAACTAAGGGACGGATCTTCATCAGGAAAATAAAAATAAAAATATAAAAAATAAAACAAAGTTGTTTAGGATTCCAAGGATCTAAGGGTAAAACGCGGCAGGACCACATGCAAGGTTCGATCGATAACTTTAAGACCTAATAAATTAGTGAAAAACGAGGAAGGAGGAACATCGTGCAGGAATGAATTAAGATAAGATCTAAGTAATAAATGACGATGAAATAAAAGGTTTGCAATTGAATTTGTTAGTGTACCACGCGATCGAACGAAGGAGGAACTTTATCTGCGAACTCGAAGTCATCGGCCATGGCTGACGCGGAGAACCTAAGCTTCTGCCACAGCAAACGGAGATTTCAATGCAAAGTTTGCGGCACGCCTTCAAGAACCTTCCAGAACAGAAACCACCCACAGATTTATTTAACCCAACTAAATCGATACGCGTACGTTTGTTTTTTAGACGAAAATATATTACTGCCTCACATTTGTATGTTTGAAACCTGAAAGGGTTAAAAACTAAAAATATATAGATAATTATGTTTTTATTAAAAAATAAAAAATTAAGCGTAAAAATTTAATATTTATTGAATTAATATAATATAATAAATTTATTTTATAATTTATTTTATTTTATTTATTAATGTAGTTTTTATTCTAAAAGAGAATTGAGTTAGAAATTAATAAAATATAATAAGATATTTTTTTCAATTCATTCTTATAAATATTTAAAATAAGTATAAATTTTATTTATATACATTTTTTAAATTAAAAATAACTATATATTTTTTAAAAATAATTTTAATTATAAATTTTATAATTTATAAAAATTAAAAATAAAAATTTAATTTAAAATAAAATATATTTTAAGTATTTTTAAAATTATTAATATTCGAATTAAGTTCTTATAAATTCTTTCATATTATTTTACTTATTCTAATTTTGAAAGTATTTTTTTTTGTCTTCTAAATTTAAAATGTATTATTACTTTTAATTCTTAACTTATTTTAAATAACTCTTTTATATAAAAAAAATTATTTTAAATAATAGTTAAGATAAAAGTAATAATTTTAAAATAAAGAATAAAAATAATATAAAAAAATTTAGAAAGAATTTATATAAATATTTATAATTTTAAAAGAACCTAAATCATATTTTATGTTTAAAATTATTTTTTAAAAATATATAAAATTTTAATAAAAAAAATAATTTTTCATTTAAACATAATATCTATCATATCTTATTATTATATTGTTAATGTCAAATATAAGATAATATAATATAATATTATTTGATTTATTATTCAATATGCAATAAATATTACATATAATTTAAATTTATCATATTTTTATTCTATTTATTTATTCTATTCTACTTTATCATATTCTAACTACCAAATAAGTTTTTAAGATTTTTTCACAAAGATTAAGAAAGATAAATATTATAATAAAATAACATTTATTGAAAGATAATTCTACTAAAATATCTTTATTATATTTTAAAATTTTATTAAATGTATTAATTTTTTTAACATAATAATATTTATTAAAAAATTAAAATATATGTTTTGACGTCTCGTTAAAATTAAGAACCACAATAATTTTTAAAATTTTTATAAATATTAAAATTATAATTATTTGAAACATAAAGAATATTATCTTTAATAATGCCACAATATTAGTTACATAGGTGATGCAAATTTATAACCTGATTTTGATTTAAGAAAAATATTAATGACATATTCTTTTATCATACTTAATATATATATTATTATTATATTTGTGTCACATTATATAATTATATAATGTTTAAAATTTTGACGTAAATATTAAGTAATATAATTAATATGATGTAATAAAATTGTGACACAATTTTATCGGTATTGGTAACATGATAAAACTAAATATATATTTTCTAATTTAAACATCCGATAAACATGATATTTACAGCTTGGCTCCTCTAAAATGATAAAGTCAAAAGAGAAAAATGCAAAATCATAATTGTTGATCATCAATCAACGAAATAGATTATAATAACTTGATTATTTATTTTTGTTAAGATTCATTATTTTTCATAAGGTACATGTGTTTGATCAAAATATCAACACAATAAAAAATTGAAAATTTTGGTTTTGAAATATTCTCACCTTGGAGGAGACAAAAAGTGATATTGATATCTATTTTGACCATCCGATCATGGAAGATATTTGTTTACAGAAAATGAGAGTGTTTCAGTACTTATAATATAGCTGGGGTGAGTGGGTGACTGACTTGATTAGTTGTTTCGTTTCTCTTTCGCTTTTCAGGCTGAGATGTTGGTGTAGTGTAGTAAAACTAGTCATTCAACAAAGGTCAGAGACCTGATACTGGGGGATGAGACTTTGCTGTGAGTCTGTGCCTATGGGCCAGCATATGGGAACTCTTGGTCTTGTCTTCATTTAGGACCATTTGTTAATGTTCAAGTCATTGATTCTTAAAATGGAGAAACTTCTCAAGAAAGATGCTTTATGAATACGCAAAAGGTTAGTTAACAGTGGCTAACAAGTTCGGCCTTCACAACTCGACAATTTTGTTCTATTCTAATGTCAGTGCTTAACAAGTGTACAAATTTATAGGAGAAGATGAGATACCTCAAATTTATCTTTGATTTTAGGTGCACCTGTTATTTTAAATAAAAATGCTAGCAAGTGTTCTTCCCTAATTGGATAAAGAACAAAAATAAAAAAGTTATTGTAAAACGTAATAATACACTTTTTAGGTCTTATTTGACACAGATGAGGAAAGTAATTTTGAGTAAAATGAAATATGTTAGTGATATTTGATAAGTGAGAATTAGCAAAGATTTAATTCTAAAATTGGTGAGGTGCAATATAATTTATTTATTTATTTTTATTCATTTTTTAATATTTTTTATACTTTTTATTTTTTTCTATCAACTTTAATTTATATTTTGAGTATTTTATTTGTCACATATTTTTACTTTATTTCTCTCCTCTTTACCAATGCAATTTCAATAATAATTTTTATTTATTTATTAAACCTTTAACTAATACTTTTAAAATATCACTAATTAGCAAGATTCCATTTTAAATTAGCTAAATAGGTTTCTCAATTTTCACTTCTCTTAATATTAGAAATGACAATAATTTTCATACTTGTGATTAATTATCCAAATCTATCATAATTTTGACAAAGAATATTCACTTTGATCAAATATAAGGATAAGTCCACATAATATCTGACTTTTTAAAATAGTTATGTCTTGAAAAATTGATTATTATATTTTCTTATTTATTTAATATTTATTATTGTAATGAACTAAGTTTATATTATAAATCATTATATTTTTATGATTTATTCAATTTAATGACATCTAAAAATTAGTTTTAGATTTAAAATAGTTTATATATATATATATATATATATATTAATATTATAAAGTAATATTTATTTTAATAGATAAATATGAGAATAGGTCAAATACTCTGGACTTCAAACAAGATAGGAATAGATAGAAAGTTTTATTCTTGTTCAAGATACAAGTATGAGGTTAAAGAGCGGAGATAGAGAGTGACATATCAATCCTCCCCCCACCTCTTGTCATCCTTATTCAATATATAATAAGTGTGTTGTGTGACTATTACTTTGGTTCAAAATCATTTATTTGTCTTCCCTTAAAAACATATTAGGAGTTGATATTTTAACAAATTGATTATTTATTTTTTTATTTATAGGAAATCGCATGTTTTCTTTTAAGAATAATGATAAAAATTGAAATCGTAGACATTTGTTTAACTCTATCTTAATTTTAATGAAAAAAATCCGTTTTGACCGAAGACAAATTTGGATATACAACTCCCTACCATGTCACTGTCCTTGTACCAATCCTGTTACAAATACTTTTTATTATTAATTAAATTAATATTAATTTTATATAATTCTATTATTATATATAATATAATTATTGATTATATAATTATGTTCATATTTTTATAATTATTAAAATATAAATAATATAATAATTAAATACTAAAATTAGAATTATACATTTAATTAAAAATATATTTTAATTTTTAAATACTTTTAGTTATTTATTATTTATTAATTTATATATATTTATGCATTATTTGAATTAAAATATAATTAATAACTTAACCTATGATTTATTTAAAATATGTAAATAAAATAAATTTTTAAAAAAGTATGAAATGAGTTTTTAGCAAGTTTCTCTAAATCTAATAAAATTCAAGATTAGGTTTAATTTTTTCAATATCACCTTTTATAAACCTAAATCTATTTCATTTTTAGTGGAGATGGGATGGAAAGAGTTAAATTTGTTCCTCGTCTATCCTATTGTCATATCTAATTTTTTGTAAAAGGTAATTATATTTAAATAAAATAAAACATTATAAATAATAAAAAAATTTCTCTAAATATTATGTATATGTAACTGAAATTTAAGATAATTTGTAAAATTAAAATTACCTTGTGGCAATTGAAGTAAATACGTGGTTGATGGTTTAATTTTCCTGTGCAAGAAATGTTACCGGTTAGTTTTCTTACTCATAATTGATTTTTTGATTTTTACTTTTCTTTCCAAACGCAGTGTGTAGACAAAACAAATATAGATAGTACAGGATAGGGTTGAAGTAGGTGCAAAATCATTGTTCCATTCATGTAATAAGAACAAAGAAGCCAGAAATGACACGAATAACGATTTCTCCGGTCATATGTGCAAACAAAAAACAATGGAACAGTCTGATGGGGCTGTCGATTGCTTGTGCATTGTTGAAACCACTTGTGAGGCAACACCCATCACAGTAGGTCCCTCTTTATGTTGTGTGTGTTTATCTTCTTGCTGCCTTATCTACCTAACTTGTATTCCTTTCGACTACAAACTCATTAACTAAGCCTCCACATTTGCCTCCAATAAGAACCTTTCTAACTCTTCCCTTTTATTGCCAAGGAGACAAAAAGAAGACGGGAGAAATCAGAAATCACATTTCCACGATCTTGCTCTCTCTCATTATGCTTTTATTAACATACAATTATTTTGCCATGACATGCTATATCACATGTGACGGCTGGTCACAAATGAACTAGACCTTTTTGCTTAAGTTTGTGACTGTTTTGAGTATTTGACCATAAGTCATTCTTGGTGGATTTCTGAGGCAACTGTTTTAGCCCAGAACCGAAGATGTTTCTTCATATTGGCTGATGAACAACGTTTGGGAATTTTTAAATTTAGTAGCGGTGAATCGGGTCTCTTTATAAGCCATGCCTCCGATAAATATGGTCTCATGATATCTCTCTTTTCTTCCTCTGCTTCAATATGATTTCCTTTAACCGTTTCTTTGGCATCCATTACACCAAGTCTCTGCAAGCCTGGGACAACGCTCATCATTCTTGGACTAAGGTATTCTTTCTTGAATGTGAAACCAAGATCCATAAAACCCTTTACTTCGTCAAGTTCTAGTTCCCCAAGTGCTCTGCAGCTTATGGACTTCTGCAGTTTCCTTGCACAAGTAGTTGGTTTCCTCCATTTTCTGTGACGGTTTTGAGTTGATGATGAGGATGAATGTGAGTGAGTTCTGTTATCCAAGAGGTTCATTCTAGCCGAGCTTTCCTTCGTTTCTTCTTCATTGTTGATTGAGCCATCCTTTGTGGCAGTAGAAGTAACATAAACAGAAGAAGCAAGAATGGTCATGACATCAAATTGAACACATAATAGATTAGATAGAATGTTCATACAGAAGGACTAACAATAACTGCTTTTCAATTATACCTGAAGAGGCACAGAGATTGACTCCGATGAGAGTTGCTTCTCTGAAGAGGGTGATTCATCCGTTGAAGTTTCTTCATCAGGTGGAGGTGATAAAAAAAGAATGGATGATGAGCAAGACACAGATTCTGATGTGGGAATAGGTTTTTCTTCATCTGGTGGAGATGGTAAGGAGAGAACTGATGCTGATGGTTCTGAGAAAAGAATGAGTTGGTGAAACCAAAGCCTATCCATTTCTTCTATAATGCACAGAAAGTTTTTATTTGCCATTGCTTGTGTTTGTGTGTGTGTGAGAGAGAGAAAGAGATTTTTAGTATGAAAGGCTTAACACTTGGTGGCAAAAGGGAGTAGTGGCCTGTCGGCAGGTGTGGTGGTGCTGAAAAGAAAGAGAAGTAGAGAAGCGAGTGAAGGCAAATGAACGTGGAGAAGTGTGTGGGACAACCTTAGACAACTAAGGATGTGGTCACCATGGACATGGGACATGGATTCTAAACTCCACATCTTCTATGTTGATAAAATGACTGTTCTGTCCATGCTTCGAAAGGAGAATAGGATGCTCTATGCATGTCAAATCATATGCTAGAACAAGTTAGATCTACCAAGTTGAGTGGATTCACGATTCATCACTAGCAAGAGACTAACGCAAGGCAACGACCCAAATAAATTGTTTCTGGTCAGTAAATCCAAAAGTTTCTTAAAGTTTGTAAAAAAAGCAAATATATGAAGGTAATCGATCCAAATATGGATTCGGGCATCTTAACATTACAGTTGTCATGCCAACAAAATCCGAATTGCAAGCTGGTTAAGTTCAATAGAGTCAGGATGGGGTATACCGACATGGAAAAAGTACTACTAATTGCATGATTGGCTTCACCCCAGAGACACCACTTACGGGTTAATGCCTTGGTCAAGTAATAGTGACAAAAAAGAAAATTGTTTTATTATCACTTGCAGTCCTCTCATTCTGGATGTGCTCAGGTGACTGCTTATTGACCTTTGGAAAGCAAATTCATCCTTGTATATGATGACTCCCTGTCCTCACCAAATACGACAAATAAATTAACTTTACAAGAGGGTTTTCTTGCTTATATGCTTTTAAATCCCCTTCAACAAAATAAATAAATAAATGAAAAACGTTTAGGGGAATAAGGTTTGGTTATTGTTTAATATTTTAGTAGTGTTATTGTTTTGAGTTGGGATAGTATAATTGTTTTCTACCCAACAAGTGTGGCTTAGTTTACAATACATGATTGAGCTCAAGAATAAGGATTTGAATTTGATTTTTATACAACACATTCTCAAAAAGTCAAAGAATTTAAGTGCAATTTCGCCTCGTATATATAAAAGATTAATCTTACAACCAACTCAAAAGAAAAAAATTAAAATTTATAAAAATATTTCGAAATGTCATGGAGGAGTCTAAAGTCCTATTTACAATAATTATTAAAAAAAAAGGCAATGCTGTTGTTTTCTAGTACAGTTGTATTCATTTTAGATATTAGTATATTAGCAATACTAATTAATGCATGGATCCAAGAGATTAAAACATTAACGCAATTTACACTACTAAAATCGGAAGTTATTAATTATGTCCCCAAAATGAATTTGACGTCCAATAGAAATCAATACTGATTAAAGTTCTAATTCTGTACCCCTCAGATTTGGCAATTCTAATTAGACAACACTAGGTGGATTACTTAATGAGCTTGTCTCTGTTTTCACACTATGCTCCAATTCTTCTACAATTTCTCCTTCGTCAGAGGAACGAATTCTTTCTCCTTCTCCTTCTACAATTCTTCTACAATTACTCTTATTTCCTTGGCTCCATTCTGAGGACATATTTGTGTGCCTAAAACTAAAAGATTTCAGTTGTTCTCGCTTCCTCCTTCTCTCCCTCACCTCAAGATGCCACTGCCTCAGAATTTTAGCCAACGCTTTGCTCTTCACTTGTGAACCCATCTGTAAAAATCCAATGTCAAGACACTCCCACATGAGCTAGGAAGTGCTAAGTGTCTGTTTTTGTTTCACAGTGGAAAGTATCAAAATTAATTTTGCTTCCTGTCTAACATGATTTCAGCAAAGATACAAATGTATAGTTATTGTTAGATAAAATTAGTTTTATCTCCAAACTTTGGTATGTCTAGAAGTAACAAAAAGTGACTTTTGAATTAAATTGAAAGTTTTACTCTAAATTTTACAATAAACTTGCTTTTAAGATAAAAATATATAAATGTAAATCTCTTTACTTTAAAATCAATTTTATGATTGCTCAAACACACGGTCACACACTAATACATCAATGTCTAAATAGAGTTTACCTGTGCCACTAGTGCATAAAGGGGGAGAGTAACATAGCTGCATAGGACTTGAACTGCCACCCTGACGAAGCAGTAAATCAAAATGTTACCGAGGATTAAAAAAATTCACCCCAGGAATGCCAAAAAATATATATAATAAATTCTAGGCTGTCATTACGCTATCACCACCCTTATGATTGTAAATGTTCTGTGTTCGTGGTAGCAAGAATTTATTCCAAACTGTGTCTGGCAACCAAGAAAATAATATAGAAATAAAGAGAAAGGTGTTAAGGTAATAAATATATTGGATCAATATTTCTAACACTATGTCTTTTTTTTTTTTAAAAAAAGAAGCAAGTAGAAAGACAACTTACAGATACCCATATGAAGAAGGCAAGCTCGAATGCATTCTGTCAGGATTAAATTAAAATCTGCTAGTTTAGTAAATGATTAATTTTGTCATCATTGATATCACTAACATTATTCGTGTGATTCATGTACATAGAAGAAGGTTTACCACGAATAAAGTGTAATGTAGGAGTGTTAACACAAATCCTGGATGGCCAAACCAGAAGAATTCGTCACTCGGACAAACAAGTGGGGTCCCCTTGGTTACATTATTGACTTCTTTCATTTTAAGAGCCATTTCGTCGACAATGACTTCAAGTTTAGCTCCCACAACCAGAACCAGCTGTAAATAAAATTCAGGAAAGCTGAATTAGAAGCCATGCAGATTCATTATTGAGAACAACAAAAGAAACTGCAACGTGATCATTACTCACCAAGAGGGGAACATAAGATAACCAGAGATATACATGCCAGCCTAATATACCTCACACAGAAAGAATAACCAGTGACTTAGACTTAGATAAACCTTTTAAACAAAGGAAATGGAAGAGGGAAACATTCTAACCATGTACGTCCACGAGCAAAAAAATAACAACTGTGAACCACATCACAGGGCTGCCAGGGAACGCACATAACATGTGATTAGATGAGTAAAGTATCTTAATTCATAAAACACATAATTGAGTAGGCAAGTAGCAACCTAATGCTCACTATGATTCTGAAATCTTCCTCAAGTGACTGTTCAATGTAATTTTGGAAATCGAAGTTGCTGTTCCTAGCTGAAAAGTGAGCCTGAGAGGTGCATGGAACATCTTAATGAAAGGTTTAACGATAATAATAATGATAATAACAATAATAATCATAGACTTTAACGTTTGTTGGCTATGGAAGCAGGATGATGTAATATTTGTACTCAACTGAAATGAAACCATGTCTCAGAGTGAGATAGTCAACTTTTTCTACTGAATGGAAGAACTGTCTGAAAAAACATTTCTGTCCAAATTTCACAAATTCATGAACAACGTTAGCCATATGTAAAATACTCAGGTCCATATTCTTGATTTTATCGATTATTCATTTGAAACCAAATCAACCAAGTCAGCCATTTCCTCGTTACATTTTAAGTATGGCTGATATAATAGGACAATATATAGAAATGCTGCAAATGTGTAAAATCAGAATTTGTTTTTGATTGTAGAATGAAAAAAATAAGGCTTACAATCCAAACATGTAGTGGTGATGCCGTACTAGTAGATATGTGCCGTCTTCCGAATGTTGTTTGCCTTGTATATCTGAATCTATTAGGGTCTGGTCGTGAACCATAAATAAAAGTTGAAAGGGTCAATTTTTGCCCCAAAAAAAAAATGTTATAACACGTTGTGTATTCTATTATGCAAATGAAAAATAGTTAGCATTATCCGAAAGGAAATGGAATCATGAACGTGACATTCACGTCTACATGGAAATAGAATGATTAGATCCAGTGTCCACCCAAATGTATCATTAATTACGTGTAAAAATGTGATTAATTTTATTGTATAAATAATTAATGATAAATGAATTTAATCATATAAAATTATTATTATCATTAATTTTGTTTTGTAATTGGTTAATAATATTAAAAATTATTATACGTAATTGTATCTATAATATGACTAATTTTATTAAATAAATAATTAAAAATAAATATATATGATTGTATTAATCATTGACATGTGATTAGTAATATCAGAAAATTAGTAAAATATTTAATAATAATTAGTTTTATGATACAATTTGATTAACTACGTGAAGGATTTATTAAAATATCTAATAAAAATTAAGTACTTGTAAAACAGAATTAATTATATTTATATATATAATTAAACATCAAATATATATTTTTTAGGATGTAGGAATATTGTTATCGTAAAACGAAGAAAAACATAAATAGCAGATTGATATGATTAAATCATGAAACAAAATAATAGGAACAAATTACAATATGAGGTTAATTTAAACAAAGTCATTTTTTAAACAAAGTTTATTTTTAATTAGTGAAATCAATATGAGATTTTATTAAATAAAAAGCTAGCATTAAAAACAAATACTGATAATTCAATGTCAAGTCTTGACAACAACGTACCTACTAGTGGGAATTCCAGAAAAGTAGGGTCTCAATGAGTCAGAGCCATTAAAAACTTTGGTCCAGAGGTGGACTTAATTTCAGAAGTAGTTTTAACGCATCTATTACGGCATTAGGAGATAGAATTATAAAAGAAATTTAACCAAAAAACACAACATAAAAAAATAAATAAAAAGAGAGGATTAAATTAAATGTGAAAACCATTGTTGTTTATATGGAAGAAAAATCAAAATATGGAATTGTACGTAGTAAAGACAAATTGAGCGAAGTTAGACACTCACTCATAATTAATAAACGGGGACCCCTTTATATATATTTATGATTAATTATAAATTTCATAATTATCAAATAAAATATATTTTTATATTTGAAATATTAGACATGTATTTTTAATATATCATTTTAATTAAATTTTGAATAAATTATTACCACATTACTATTATTTTAAGTGAATGTGTATATATTTTTTTTAACAGAAATCCTTATATACTTAAACTCCAATTATTTACATATCTCCTACTTCTATTTCCTCTTTCCGATAGAACAGTAATAGAAACACATACTCCTTTTCTTTTATTTTTTTATATCTTATTTTCTTTTTCTTTTTTCTCTTTTTTTTTTATCACATCTTAGATCTGTGGTTATCATTGACACAAAATGCTCTTCAAAAACACACTACGAATTATAATATCCTTGGGGTTTCTAGGTGTTACTGTTTCATGTGGCGTTTTACAAATTTAATTTATACGATTTAGCATTATTATTTCATTATTAGAAAATAAAAACATTTGTTCTCAGGTATATGATTCTATTTTCAGGAATGTATTTTTAAAATACTATAATAAGAAAATTGTTAAGTAGGTTCTAAAATGAACTTAAAGATACTAATATATATATTTTTTCAGTTAAATATAAGGACTAACTGGACAATGAAAAATAAAATAAAACTAGATTAGTTTTAAAAACATTATATACTCTGCGGAAAAAAACATATTCAATTCTTTAAAAATTATAATATTAATATTTTTTATTCAATAATACCCCTGCATGAATGGATACTCGCATTCACATCACATGCATATATATTTTATTAAAATTTTATACTAAAAACGAAATAACTAAAACTTTAATAATAATTTTATGTCAATAATAGTTTTTTATACTATTATTTTAATATTCATGAAAAGCCGTTTCAAAGAATAGCACCACTCAAGCGAAATATTTATTTATTTTACTTCCTTTTGTTATAAAAATCAATATTTCTATATCTTTTAATCGATACAGAGCAAGTGTGTGTTTGATTTTTTTTTTTTGGCTTATTCAAAATCACGTTAAAAGACTAATTAATTTGATTATTTTTTTTTGGCTTATTCAAAATGACATTAAAAAACTAATTAATTTGATTTATTGTTGGCTCATGATCAGGCATGGCACGCCCAAATTAAAATTTTAAGCGTCTTTCAAAATTCAGAACTAGCATGATCATCAAAATAAGGACCTAGATCAAGGCTGCTGAAACCGAATGTAGAATACTAAAAGTGGGGTGAGGCGTTAGCTTCTATGGACTTTTTTCTTTTTTTTTTTGGAGTTATGATGTATGCACACATAAACAAGTACTTGGTTTAAGTCTACGAATATATATATATATATATATTTAAAACTTCTATCAATAAATTTCATGATAAAGCTTATCAAAACAAGTCATAAACTCTAATGTAATTTGATATTATTAAATAAATATTTAATTAAGGTATTTGTTCAAAAACAACATTACCGTTGGCAATTTCATATTCGATTGTTTGAGTCTCTTCATCCCAAGTTTTCCAGTGCCTCATCTGCAAGTGCGACTCAAATGATATTGGAAAGTCATAGTTCAATTAATTGGCCAATACAAAAATATGGTTATTTATGAATTACTGTTTGTTTTTATGTGAATATTTTTTATAAACAAACTATCCCGTAAGCTTAATTTTAAGTAAGAATACATAAATAATTTTATAACTAATAACACACATTAAGTTTTATTTAAAAGAACGGATAAACAATAATCAATCTCTAGATTACATTGTCGTTGAGTGAAAACAACATAAATAATTTGTATCTTATTAATAAGTGTCTAACATAATTCGTTTAATTTAAATATGCATGAAAAAATATTTATTATATTTATATTTTAAGTAAATGACCAGAAAGTGTCGTCTAAAGATGTTCATAACCCAATCCATCTCATTGATCTGTTTCAACTAAAAGTTAAATTAAATGAGTTTGAATTTAAAATTAGATTTAATATACATGAATAATATCGAGTTATTTTTTGAGTCGTCTAAACATGATCCAAAATTCATTTTTTTTAAAAAATTATATTTTTAAATTAATTATATGTTAATAATACAATTTTTTGACTTTATGATAATATTTTATATAACATGTTATGATATTTAAATTTAGTAGCAGAAAAAAAAACATTATTGTGCATGTCCATTCACATTTTTTATTTTATTTTTTGGAATTCGATTTGCTGCATAGTGCATAAATTATTGGTTTAGGTTTTTTTTTTTTTTTTCCTCTTTATCAATGCAACTAATGTAGGAGGTTGAAAAAAATAGTGGAGTAATTTGCAATAGCAGTTAAGTAATTAAAAAGTATTAAAAGAAGTGAAGATCAAGTAGGGATGCTCCTTTGTTAATTGTTATTCTTAAAGATATTATTTTATTTTGAAATATATATTGTGAAATACATATCTCTCTATATGTATAATAACGTAGGTTTAATTTTAAAAGAATTATTCTAAATCTAATATGTTATAGTTTATAATATCATTATATATATATATATATATATATTAATTTTACTATATTTTATGATAAAAAAATCAATTAATTAAATTATATTATTTGATTTAAATAATTATTTGACTTATTTCATTTTTTACTTTAATCATAAAAAAGTTTTTCTTTAACTTTTTCTATTTTAAACTAATCACACAAAGATATTTCTAAAAATAAAAGAACGGATTTAATTATATGAATAAAGACTTGACACATAATTTTATTTATTTATTTAACAGATATGAGATTTATTTAATATATATCTCTAGACGATTTTTATTTTGGGCATAGCATAACTTTGTTTTTTATTACATGAATGGACATAAATTTATTTTAAAATATTTTATTCATTTAATACATACTAACATATGGTCGTGATTTTTTTTTTAAATTCTTTTTTTTTTAATTTAAAAAATTTAGAAATAAAAACTATTTTTCTATGTTTGAATAAATATTATTTTGAAGCATTTCATATTTTTTTATAATTTATTATAAAGCTAACTACTTATACAATTTAAACGACAATAATTTTATAACTCAAGTTAAAATTAACGTAATTATATATAATGTTCTGTTTATTATTGAAAAGATTTGTTAAAAATAAATTAATTTGTTAATAAATTATGTAAAAAATTGTTTAAAAAAATAATCAATTGAATTATACATTAATTCAAATGATTTATATAATTCAAGTCAAAAAATAATTAATTGATCATAATAAAATAT
>JAMLFT010002683.1:0-24501 GCA_026544285.1 Pachyrhizus erosus | reverse complement strand
TTCTAAATAATATTATCAAACTTAAATATTTAATTAACTAAATAATATTATAGTATAATATTTTTCTCATTAATATTTTAATGATTAAAAAACACAATTCGTAAAATATATATTTTTGAAAATAATAATTGACTAATTACTTTAAATAATGATAATTATAACAAACTCTTCAATTATAATGAAGTTATAACCAAATCCTTTATCTTGAAATTGATTAATAATATTAATCATAGTAATATTAATATAATGATTATAATAAAATTATTATGAAAATAATAATAATACTTTAATTCATTACTCCTTAGTTAAAAATCATTTTCTAGTTATTAAATTTTTAATTAATTTATTAATATTAATTACTAAACATAATGAGTCATTGAACATTTTAATTGAATTGTGACACAATAACTTATAAATTTAATTTATTTTATTAGTCTTTTTATGTAAATCAAAATTTCATAAATCAATTACATACAAATCTCAAAGTAAAATATATCTTTTATTAAGATATAAATGCCATTTTTCTTAATATGTAAAATTTAACTAATTTTACATTATTTTTTAACAAAAAAAATTAAAAAATATATTAATATATTTATGTATATATACAATAAATTCACTCTGTGTACACATTCAATGATACACAATCTAGTATATAATAAAATTCAAGAATCAGTTTATCATACTTCCGTTAAATCATTTTAGCCTTACCGTTCTTTTATTTTTCTAATAAGGTTTTGAATAATTTATTAATTACACAACTTGAATATTTGAAAAAAAATGAAACAAAAGACTTGCCCAAGTAACTATGACATATGATGTTTTGGACATAATTATAAAAGGGTGGTGACATGAAAGACTGAACACTTGCAATACATGAGATATAAAAGAGAAAAAGAAAAGGAATAAAATAAAAAATAAATATCACAAAATTTTATTGTGAATACACCTATGGATACAAATGAAGCAATCACTCGTAACAAGAAAATTGAACTAGCACGGTAGCTCTAGATATAGTTTACAAAACAAGGACACAGGTCAAGGGAAAGAAAGAGTGCACTTTTCTGTAATTTTAACTAATCTTCTGTGGTATATGACATAGCAGGGAATGTTAAGCAAAAGTCAATCAGTGTTTTGCAAACATTCCTTGTGTTAAGGAGGAAAAATCATAATCGTTCCCTGTCTTTGAAGTGGTCGATGGTACTGGAGACGCAGACTGAGGTTTGCTTGCTCCGGTTGGCGCTGTACCATTAGCGGGAGCAACTTGTCCCATAGCATAGTAACTGCAACAAAAGGCAACTTAGTTAACTAAAAAAGAGAAACATGAATACGGATTTAGGTTTCCTACGATGACTTAAATGAACAGAAGCAATGTATAGATCCCGGTACGAATAATGAGCAGAATGAATGAGATTTGTTTCAAGAATTAACACCATGAAAAGAAATTTGTTTATGAGAACTTTAATAACTCAATGTGAAAAGAACCCCTAAATAGCCTTTTGGTACCACAGTCTACACTCTACACAACTAAATAATTTTGATTTTGGGAACCATGTATCCTTCTGATTGACACCAATATCAACCAAAGAGTATTCAGAATGTTATGAAGCAAGATCAGGTCTTAATTCAAGCCAAATCCCTAATAAGTTACCCAAACTGAAATTAAATAAACTTTTAATAAACAAAGCAGTCGTGTACCTAGATGGTGGATACTGAACTGAACTCCCTGCGGAATGCGCTGCAGTCATGTTCATTGTCTAACATAAAAGGAAGAAGAGAAATAAATAGCTGAACAGATAAGAACAAATCATTAATCAATTAACTTGATGCTTCCATGAATTATTTACCTGCATGAGTTTTTGCAACTCCTCCTGACCACCCATGGGCACTGCACCTAGGTTTGGGTAGCCAGCAGCTGGCCAACTTTGGACAGGAATACTGGACCCAGGTTGCTGCATGCTGGCCGGGTACTTGGAATCCCCACCAGCAGATTTAGCAGCAGCAGCTGCCATTAGAAGAGACTGTTGTTGTTGTAAGCTGGCCAGGTACTGGGAATCCCCACCAGCAGATTTAGCAGCAGCCATTAGAAGAGACTGTTGCTGTGCCAGCATGGCCAGCTGCTGTTGATGCATTGCAAATGGAGACACCATATTGGTCTGCATGTCCAATTTACTGGATTAGGTAAAATCGTATTCACATACAAAACAAAAAAAACCCATCTAAGGATAGAGATCAGCGACTAAATTCACTCATTCTGATGTCTTGGATAATAACTCACATTGGGCAAGGAGGAAAACTCAAATAACAAAATAGATTCTGTGGATTTTAAAAAATAATACTGCCTATATATCAAGTCAAAGAAGGAACTCAATCTTAAACAAACCTATGGAAGCACTGGCACATACCTTCTCAAAGAGGCTCATGATATCATTTTTTAAATCTTTTTGTGGTTTTTCTGGAGTTAAACTTGGTGTAACTGAAGGTGAGTCTTTAAATAAATCCTCAATTCCAGAAGTCGACTGGGGTGTGGACTGGGGTGTACTCTCAACTGTTTTCATGGCATCAGTCTTCTCGGCTGTTGATGCCTCTGCAGAAGCTGAAACAATTATAGCAACAAAATTAAACACTAAGGCAAACAACATATTCACCAAGAAGCTTCTTCAAATATTCAAAAACAATGCCTGGAAACACTTTCATTAGAGCTTCCATGATGTATTCTTTTTCTTTTAAAGGGAGCCTATAACATACACTGAAAACCTGCCCAGTTATTATCATCAGCAGTAGCATCAGCTGCCCCTGAGCCATTTTCATTTGGACCATCCATAGACAACATGTCAAAAAGGTCTGTAGCATAGTCAACTTTTGGAGTGGAATTTTGTGTTGTGTCAGTAGTCTGTTTCGAAGTTTCAGCTTGTGGTGGTGGTGCAACAGGTTCCACTTTCTCAACATGTTGAGGTTTTGCCACAGGAGTTACCTGTTCAGAAATTGATTGTTTCACTTGTCTAAAAACATATAAACCATGAAAATTTCAACTTAAAAGACCAAGGGAAAAAATTACTTTTTACAGAAAGGAGAAAGAAAAAGACAAGGTAAAATTATCTATGTTAATTGCTCTGTGTCATAGTTTATCATCTAAGTTATTGAAAATGTATACTGATATAATTATTTTATATAATAGCTGTCAAAATTAATATCTATCTCATTGATAATATTTTCCAAACATCCATCACTATCAATATTTACCTCAATCATAAAATTTCCCTAGAAGGGATCACCATATTAGTTTAATTATTGCATAACTTGGACTGAGGTCCAAAAATGAGTAGACTAATCTTTTCAAAGAAAAGATACAAGGTACACGAGGAAAGAAATACAGTCTGTATTTTCTAGCAAATAGTAAAATTTATATTTAACACATCTGCATGGTAAGTTGGCATTTCAGGCTTGTACAAGACACAACCATAAGTAATAATATACATGGCAATATTAAGCCTATGTTTCAATGTATCATGAACACAGTTACTGTAGAGTCTTGTTTTATCATACCATATTATTCTTTTTTCAAGAAAAAATATGTCTTGGCCTGTTTGATACCTGTCTAGGTGTCTATTTTTTATCTGATTGTTTTGAAAACTAGTTCTCCATACTCAGATTTTAGAGTAGAAAATCAAGAATACATTTTAGTTTTTGTTTTCTATCATGGATTCTTTACTCTCAATTTGAGAAGCATTTTGATAATCACAACTGCCACCACCGCCATAACACTTGAAAACATGATTATCATTAAGAAAAGTACATTTTCAATTTTGGCAAGTACGCCCACCAAATTTTGAAAAATGCCATGATAGCAACTTTTATTCATTTTTGTTATCATAATCATTGGAGCATATTATCTAACCACCAATGTGATCATTGTTCTTTCAGTAGAGGCTTATATATCAAGAACTAGGCAATCAAGATGCATACCTAGCACCAATTGTGGTCTTTTTCCCCCCTTAAAAATAAGAGGGTGAAATCCTAAATTTGAAGTTGACGGCTTATTTACTAAAGCTCCAAAGTTGATGGGGGAGCTCCATCTCCCTTCTTTTTATTAGTTTTATTGCTAACAAATACTAATAGCTCATGAATCATAACACTGATTGCAGAACAGACTTTACAACCACAATGCCACATATACTTCACCATGTGAATACAAGAGAGAAATTACCAGCTCAGGCCCTTTGGGAGGAGCAGGAACACTAATTCTTGTAGCAGCAATTGCATTTGATGGATGTATTTTCTTCCTTTCCTCAAAATTATTCTCAGATGCAGCTGCATAACTATGCCCACCTCTTTCCACAGGCCTTTGCCAATGTGAAGAACTTTTCTCTTCTCGGAATCTAGAAGGAGATTTTGGTTTCTCATCCCTTGCAGCCCATCTCTTCTCTTCATACCTTTAAATATGCAATGATTGAAAGCAAAGAACCATTTCATCAGGTGCACACAATAACAAACATACAGTTTCTAACTAAAGAAAGAATATAAGAAAGAAAGATAATAAAAGAAACTCAGTCTGGTTCAAAGTGTTTATCAATAGACATACTTTGCATGAATGAAATTTTCAATTCCAACTCTATCATAATTTGGGGGTAATTCTGCTTCCCAGTAACTATTTGCCTTCTCATTTCCCATCGCTATATAGGACCAAAAAAAGAAATTCAAATATAATGAGAAGACTATAACTAAAGCATACTAACAGAACTCAAAATAACTAAAAGGTCATGACCAGTTAGATTCCTTTACATTGAATGAATGCAACCTGCTCTGGGAGCCAGGTGTCCAAAGTTGCTGAGCGAACCTGCAGATAAGCTACCAAGTAAGCATATAAACAAATAATTATTGCACAAGAAAATTGAAATTTAGCCTATAGTTAATATAAATATTTAGAGAGAGGCTAAGGTGTAAAATGCCAAGAATTAGGAACTAGGACTAGGAGCCATGTTTCAGGCGTTCCGGTATCAAATTGAATCAGCATTGATATTGATTTTAAATTGAAAAGGAACAAAGTCATATTGAAACACTTTGTTAACCAAATGGATTATCAGCTTGGCGTTCTTCGGGCCACAGTAAAAAGAATGACAGTCTAATCATATATTGGCAAAAGGATGCAGTACTGCAGTGCTACTTTCTTATAACAACAACCAAGACACAAATTACAAGCTAAAGAAGGCATGTATACTTTTGCTACTGCTAGTCGTTTAGAATCCTTTTGTTAGTATTTAGCAAACAAGTAAGTGAAATGAGCATAAAAATAATACTGTCCCTCAAAACAAATAATATAGTTTAGACTACTAAATTAACTATTCCTAATTGAATTTACAAACATTTTATTTCCACACAAGATGACCATAATACATAATTTCCCCCTCTTGGTTTGTTTTCTAATAGATCAAACTGAAACGAAACCATTTTAGGAATCAACATTATAACAGAAACCCACAGACCTCAATCACCTCTAAAATACCAAGGAACATAACATTACCTTTGATATATGTACCCCAAGACTCCTATGTATTCCTGAACACTGCATGCATATAAAGATGCCAAGATTGACACTAGCCCATCTTGGGCCTCTGCAAATCAAATTTTTATAGAAAATTGTGAAAAACAATAAGAAACAAAAAACCCAGAAAATGTTTATACAATAATAATCCAATTCCCATAAACAGATTAGTATCTTTCTTTGCTTCTACTCCTATTGACACAAAAATTTGAGATAAAAATTGGATCATTTAGATCCAGTCAGATACATACTTAGCTTTGCAGTCAGCACATTCCTTATTCTCTGGTAGTTTAAGAAGTCCTTCCAGTATCTGCATATATAATTTAAAGTAATAATATTTAATCAAAAAATAAAAGTTAACGGGAAAAAAAAGTGTAGTGAATGTCAATGAAGGAAAAAATCCAAGGTTCATATGTTGAAAAAATAAAGGATTTAAAATATATAGCAAAAAGTTAGGCACTTGTGACTGGAAAACTCTTCAAATAAATGTAAATTTATCGACATTCTAATAGAGAAAAATAACCAATCATCCAAAATAAACAAATGAAGTATTAGCCTTTCCAGCTCGAAATATACATAAAATTAATAAATAAACATTTTTTTCCCTTTCAATTCATATAAGATCGCCACAAAGCCCTTACGACCGCAACCAAGTCGATGGATCAAATTCTCCTCAATTAGAAACGAAAAATACCCAATTAATTGGAAAATCAAGGAAAAACAACCAAAGGAAAATCAAAATCATCCAATAAATAAAATGAGAAACAACCAAAGGAAAAAGAAAGTTCAAATGATTCCCCAGATCAACGACAAAGATTATGAAAAATAATCCCAAATTTCCAGCCGACAATGCTTCCAATGACTCCATAGCATTTCACTACACAAGCAAATAGCCTCAAAACATTTCCAAAAAGAAAACCAGAAAATCATGCAGTAATTGCCCATAGATTAGAGAAATGAATCCAAACTACCAAGTACAATAACCTCGATTAATTAATTTAATCCCGAAAAAAAAATTAAACATAAAAAATATCACAGCATACAGATCAAATTCTGCTATAACCATTAATACATTATCACGAATCACCGATCCATTCCCTCACATCCAATTTTCCTTTTCCTTTTTTAATTAATGCGTAAAGCTTATAATATCAGCAATCACAAGAACTCGCAACTTCTAAGTTCGATTTCTCGACAATCGAATCGAACAGCGATTGTATCGAATCCGACAATTCAGAATTCTCATTACCACTATTTCATCGCTGAATCGAAATTTGTGAAATTCGGAAATGGCGTATTAGCATATTGTTGAGATTAAAGGAAATTCGCAGAGAAGAAAACCTTTTTGTGCTTAGCGTTGAGCTCTTTGGAAACGTTGGCCTTCTCGTTCATGATGGGACTTCGCGAGAGAGAGGAAGACGAAGACGATCGAAGGGCAAATTGGTCTTTTAATGCACTTTCTCTCTCCTCTCTCTCTAGGTTGTGATATCTGATATGAAGAAGAATGTCACCAAAACAAAACCACGAAGAAGAAAAAAGAAGAAAGAAGAAGAAAGATATATCACAGTTGCTTCCTTGACTTTTATTATCTGCGATTTCGCTATATTTTCTCGCTTCGCTCGCTTATTTTGGCTTTTCGCGCATACGTTAAGTTAAAATTTGACACCAACTTTAAAAATTAAATTAATTAAAATACCTTGAAAATAGTTTTTATACTATTTTTTAATTTTTTATAGTGTTACTTAATTATAGACATACTTAGTTGTAAGCAAAAATACCTCTTTTAGAGGATGTTTATGGTTTTATAGAAAAAAATGAATTCTGTATAAGTTGATTGTATGACTCAATTTCTTTTTATCTTAATGTTTTGTTTGAAGCAAAAGAAAGAAGAAGGAAAGATAGAAAAAAATAATTAATTTGTTTCATCCACCCTTTAGAATCTTTTAAAATGGAAAGGATAAAGAGTACAACACAAGTCAAAATACTTTTTCATAAATAATTTTATTTTTTAAATAATGTATGAAATTTTTAAATGATTTATTTTAGATAAAAGAAAACTACACGATAGTCATGTCTAATTTAAATATAATTATCTCATGGAAGGTATATTTATGGTCTTATATTAAAAATAATTTTTATATATAAATTTATTATAATGTATAATTCGATTATATTATTTTTAACACTTAACTTGAAATAAGAAAAAGTGAACACAAAAGATTTTTTTTTTTTGTTTCTTCAATTATTTAGAATTTCTTTAAAAGGAAAAAAATGAGAATAAAATGTGGGATTCATACACGTTTTATAAAGCAAGATTATCTTTTGTAAAAAAATAAATGTAGGTTCATTTAAAAAATGAATTATACATATAAGTTTATCATAATGTATGATTATATTTTTTTTATCTTAACGTTGTGTTTGAAATGAAAAACATAGAGAGTAAAAGGTGAAAAAAGATAATTATCTCATTTCATCTACCATTTGAAATTTCTTAAAAAGGAAAGTAAAGAAATATATTGCATGATTCACAAAAATTTCATAAATAAGTTTTTTTTAAGAGTACATAGACTTTTTAAAATAAACTAGTTTTGATTCAGTTTTGACTAATGATCCTATTTTAAAAAATAAACTACTTACATATATTATATATATATAATTTTATCGTAACATATGACTAACTTTTTTTTTATCTTAACACTTCGCCTGAAATAAAAGAAAGAAGGAAAAAGATTAAAGAAAGCAGTTAATTTGTTTCATCCACCATTTGAAATCTCTTTGAAAAGGAAAAAAAAAAGACATGAGAATTTGCACACTGTTAAGTTATAAGACAAATTAGGATCCCCAAAGTTTTTTTTTGTATGCAAAACAAATGATAAGTTATGAAATATGTGTCTTAATGCTATTATAAGAAAGTTTAATTGTATTTGTATCTGTCTAACAAACAATAATTCTATGAAAACTTGGTCTGTGCATTTATGATCTCTTAAATATTTTAATACTTTGATCCTTTGTACAGAAAATGAATATTTGTTCTTTATAGGTGATATGAACCTGTTAAGGCCCAATCATCTCAAATATCTTTTGCAATAAATGGAAAACTCCTTGACAAAAGCAAAGACAAAACAATGCAAAAAGATTTTTCAAAGCTTAATAATCATGAAACTACAAGCAAAAACAATTAGCTAAACTAGAGTTAAGAATTATCTCATATCTACTATTTAAATATTATTTTAGCAAACTTAAACACAATATGATTTTTGTAGGAATAAGTTTAAGTGTGTTTTGATATTTTTTAGGTTAGATTTTAGTGTTTTTAAACTACTATGATGGTTGATGAACCATTGTGATGGTGAGTAGAAATTATATTTTGGTGGGTATTTATTTCTGGTGAGAAATTAATGTAAGTGGAAATTTAATTCCTAGCGAAAATTTATTTATAGTGAAAACTTAATGTAAGTTAGAATTCAATTTGTAGCTTTGAGACAAATTGAAGTTGAAGGAGTTTAATGAAATTTGGTATTTTGAAAATTCAAATTTAGTGAGAGTTTTCTCTTTGGTTCTTTTAAAACTTTTATTCTAACTTATCAAGGCTTTGATTATCTTTGTGTAATCTCAAACATTTTGGATTCTTAGTATCTTGTACTTAAGAATTTAAATGAATTATTGAGTCTAAATTTTAGCTCTCTTAAAATAGGCATATTACAAGTGACTTATAGATTCATAGTTTTATCTAAACTTTATTGGGTTCACATCAATTAACACAACAAAATTATATATACTAACTACACATCTCATAATCCCATGTTTATATTGATGTATTTTTTATTGATAAAAAAATAAGTACTAGAAAATTTATAATAACTTATGTATTTTACTCAACTAATTGAGTTAGTACTCTTTAATATGTTTATATTGATTGATGTTAAAAGAAGAAAACTTAGTTTTTCTATTTGTAAAATATTAATCAAAACTAAAATATAGTAAATTGTTTTAATTTGCTAAAAAAAATAAAAGTTAAAATAAGGAAAATTTTCTACAAATAAATAATTCTTATATTTAAAAAATTACACTTTATTTCAATAAATTATTGAATATAAACCATCCTAAAACTTATATCAACTACATTTTAATTAGTTATCAATATAAATTATTTCTACTAATCAGGACTTAAAAATTAAATCCATATCTAATACATTTTTCTTTTCTACCTCACTGCTGATTCTAACCTAGAGAAAATAAACCAGTGACTTTTGCTTTTTCTCCACTTGTACTTAATAAAAGATCCTTAAAAATAATAAAGACAATTCATTTAATTTTTCTTTATTTAGTAAACACAGCGTAAGCCAAAATCACCAATCTCCCAATAATCATCTAGTGGAACTAACTCTCAAGTGGGATGGCATTAATTGATTGAAAATTGATATAATTTTCCTTGGACAATGGAATCACTGTCAGATTAGGCCAAACCATTGTCATGATTTCATTTGAAACTAATCAAGAGCATAAGTGATAATCCTCATTTTAAAATTTTAATTAGTCCCAAAATTTGTTGGCTAATTTAAAATTACAACATGTACAAAAATTACATCACATTACAACTCTGCTAAAAGTAGACTACAACTTGCCATTTGACCTACTGATCTTCCAAAGTAATATAATTAAGAAATGCAAATCAAGTAAACTTTTTTTTTTTCTCTAAGGTTTCATTTTTTATTTTTATTTTGCAGCAATATACTTTTATTAATTTAATAGTGAAAAACTTCTTTCGCTAGAAGTCTGCATTTTTCTCCCATCAAAGATATAAATTTGTTAAACTAGTATTTCTAGTTCTTTAATCCTTTATTTATATTAGTCTCACATTAATTTTTATATAATTGTATTATACATTACGTTATAATTTTGGTACAAATTTGAATACGATTTAATATTACATACATAAAAGATGTCACACCTTTTTTTTTTTTCTGACTTTCGGCAAAAATATCACCATACATCTCTTATAATAATTCTCAATCAAAAAGTTATTGTTATTATTATTATTACCTTTAATCCCTTCAAAAATGTAACATATAAATACTCAGAAGAACTCAGTACATACAAAAACAGGCATATGATTTTCTGACTGATAATAAAAAAAAGGCATATGAAAGTTGAAACCTTCTACTTATTTAATACGGATATGTAACTTAACATATATACTCCCTCACATAATTTATATATAATTAATTCTTACATACTTTTTGCCTTCACTTTTTTCTTTTTCTAATAACTTTATTCATACACAAATGTTTTCTCTAACTCTGACAAATTGTGATAAATGAGGTAGATCAAAGTGAAATTTTAAAATTGTTTGGATTCATAACATTAAAAACTAATGATATGAAATATTTTTTCCACTTAGTTAGATTGAGAAGTAAAAAAAAAAGCTGAAAAAAATATAAGTTTAACCATTTTATCCTTCATATAACAAATGCTAATTGCTACACAAGACAAAGGACTGAATATATTAAAAAAAAAAAAGAAGTAAACCATGTGAAGACACTTCTCATTTTCACTAGAAAGAACATGTTTTCAATTAGTAAGTTAATGTGAAGGTTAGTTTAGAAATTATATCTTAAGCTAATTATTTTAAGTTCATTTTTAGAAATTTTAAATGCGTTTACTTTATTAGCAGGTATTATTATAAGGCGATGAATTGTAAACTGAATAAACGAGGGAGAGTGATTGTCAAATTTTAAATTACTTTTTAATTATGATTCTTTATACAATATTAATTGACTTTTTTAGAAGACAATATATGTACAGATAAAATTTCCTCTTTTGATCTTATTGTACATGATTTTTTCATTGGACATTATTCTTAACTTGATTAATAGGATTTCACATATAATAGGTTTGGTTTTTTAACTATAAATTTAGACAATTCATGTTTTGCATGAGCTTTGTTTTATGTTCTCTAGTATTCTTTATTTCGTGTTTTTTATTAATGATATTTACACATAATGTATGTGATTAGAAATAGTATTGTTAAAATAAATTCTAATTTATTGGTTAATCTCATTTATTATAGATTTTGATTAGGTTGAATTAAAAAAATTAATATTTTAACTCAATTCACTTTAATTTGGATCATTCAAGTAAAATTTGTGGTGAGTCATTGACCCACTTTAACTTATAGTTTAATTAAGTAATTTTTCTTTTTATAAATGAAGATAAAGACATTAAAAAAGATGAGATTGTTGTAGATTTATCGATGCAGGACTTCAATATCGTTGATGATTTTACAATGGTCTTATATGTTGTTTAAGATTTTTATTGTTTAAGATTATTTTGTATTGTAATATATTTTTAGACTATTTTATAATTTTATTTTAAACTACTTATTTTTACTAGTTATATTTGTGAAAAAAAAATGAAATACATTTTTTTTAAATTACGTTTTTTTAATTTTTAATTTTAATTAAAAGTATGCACAACCTACCAGCTTGTGATGAGTTGATATTTTTCTGATTCATAAGAAAGTGAATCAGATTGGGTTAGTTTATTTATTGATCAACCCGTGATAGGTAATGTAAAATTAAATTAGATAACTTACTTTGACAATCATAACTTATAAGAATAGAATTATCAACTTTTATAGTGTGTCTTCATTTATAATTATGTTTTTATACTTTTTTTACCAAAAAAATATCAATCTTTTAAGATAATAAAAAATTGGAATAAATTAAATAATATAACTAACACTAATTTATAGTCCTCTTTAATTCATTTCTTTTTTTTTTGAAATGGATGATGTATTGTTATTAGGAGAGGCACAAAGACCTTCTTTAATTTATTTATTCAATATCAATTGATCTTTTAAGATAATCAAATGTTTGAATAAATTGCACAAGGTAAGAGATACTAGTTTTTAGTCCAATTTTACGGATGGAAGTAATTTTCTGCGGGACCCACGGTGAATTTTCACACTTCTCTATTTGAGTGATAAATAAACGGTGTAAGTTTTACTTTTCTTCTCCTAAAAAGAGTTTTACTTTTCTTAATTTTATTCAAACAAACAAAATTCTATCTGTTTTCCATCATCATTATCGATATGGATTATTTTAATTATGTACTTCATTTTATAAGAATTTAATAAATATTTTTATTAAAATTCATATTCAAGAGTATAAAATCATTATACGATACCAGTAAGTATATGGGTAAATTGACATGAAATTATCTTAATTTAACATATTTTTTAATACAAATAATAATTACATTAAATATTTAGAAAAAAAATTATTGTTTATGATAATTTTATTTGATTTAAGAAGATTCATCTTAGTAGAAAATACATGTAGCCTTTTGATACTAAAAATCACAACATGCTTGAATTAATAATATTTTTGAATGATTTTTTTTTTACTTTAAGATTTACCTTGTATAAATTATGTGAATTGCACTACATACAACTTTCATAAATGTAACTAACATGATAAATATGAAGGTTAATTCAATATATATTATCAAAGGTAATTTTGGTGGTATCTTTCAAGCTTTGGTGTGAAGGCAAAGAAAAAACTGGTGGCCAGACCTGATTTTGTGGGCAAATGCTTTGTGATGAATGATGAAATACAATACGCCAAAGAAAAGATAGGAATCTTAATATTAGTCAACTTATTAAGTATTAAGAAAGTGCCAGTGGGTCTTCAAAAAAAAAAAAAAAAGAAAAGAAAAGAAAGTGTGAGTGGGATAGCATGAAAGTCATTGGAAGGGCATGTGACATCCATACATGATTGGACCTCTTTTGCACTATGTTTCCATTTTGATAAAGTCCTTAGAGAAGATACCATTATACTAATATTCACTTCTGTTAGTTAATTAATCTGAATCATTGGGCTATTAGTTCATTGTTTTCCCTAGTTTACATCATTGATTGCTTTCAACCCCCACTCTAATCATTTAACAAAATTATTTAATCATAGCTAGTAAAAGAGGCTGAATGCATTTGAGTTCTCTCTTTTTTTATACTTATCATTTTAAGAAGTATTTTTGGTAAACTAAGATTAATTTCCTTTGAGAGATTTAAAGATACTTGAAAAGTGAATTATCTCTTTTGATTAGAATTTTTTCTTACATCAAAGTCATCATTTGAATTTCTAACTATTTACTTTAGAGACTTGAATTCATCACTACTTTGAGTAACTATGTTTTGATTTTCCTAAGTCTATTTAAATAATCACATAATATTTATTACAATTATATTTATAAAAATATTTATTACATTGCAATTTTTATATAATAAAATAGAGTATTGGGGATGTAAGATGATATTTTATTATATTATATTATTTTATTTTATTTTATAATACATGAATTTATCACAAAAAATACTTTTTTTTTTGTTTTTACTCTCTATTTTTTTACTTTTAATTTTTCTTATGATGAAATTTTGTTCAAGTCTGAATTATTTTTACTTTAAATCATTTACTTTTCAAATTCACGTCTATATACTTAATTAATGTATTATTTGAGAGACTTAATCTTTTAATTTTATATATTACATAATAAATTTATTTTATTTATATATTATATAATATATAAATTAATATATGACTTCAAAAAATATAAATTAATATAATTAATTCAATATGCCTAAGTTCAAATGTAACCATCAATTTATAAATTTTCCCACTAAACAAAAATTTCTTGTACAAAAATTTATTAACGTAAAATAATTTTAAAAATAAAAAATTAAACATAAATTAATTTATTAAAAATGCACTTTCAGTCCAAATTAAATTTACAAAATCAAATTATTAGTGAGATCAACTTTATTTTCAACTTTCAACTCCGAGATGCCACCGACTTCGTTATCTTCACGCTATTATTTTAATAAATTTGAACTACTCTAAACTAAGACAAATGCATTTTAAAAATATAATATATTTATAATAGTTGATTAAAAATTTAAAAATCAAGATTATAACTAATTTTATAATTATTTAACATATTCAAATCTTATTATAATTTTAACCGTTAAATTTTTAATTAACAATTATAAATATACTTTAATTTATTTTTTTTTCAAAATGATACCCCTCGTGCCAGAGTCATTTTTATTAATACGCTCCATCGCTTATTTTGCTTTTTGAGCGTCATTCTTTGCAACACCACGTCACATTCGTCTTGTCCCAAACGGTGCGGTTTGAAAGGACCGTTCCTCTCTCCTTTTCCTCGTAAGTTTTTCTTCATTTTCTTGTTAGGGTTCCAATTCCTATTTACTTCTACATGTAATTTTCCCTTCGTTATTTCCTTTGTTTAATTATTAATATATTGAATCGCTTAGTGTGTATTTTACGCTATCATTGAATCATGTATTGTCCTTTAAAAAGAATAGTTGAATACCTTTTGCACTTATTGAATAAGCTTAATTAGGTTTTACTTTTGTTGTTGATTAAATTAATACACGATATTTCGTAGAATTTGATTTTATTTAGTTGTGTATACAATATATACTACATTGGAGAAGTTTTAACTGTTATAAACTTTTATGTAATTATTGAACTCAATTTGGAAATTTGCTTTCCCCAGTTGATAATGTTGGAAATTTGCTCTCTGTGATATTGATTTCTGTTCTTGGTTGCATGAATCCCTATGTTCTGGTGGTAGTTTGTCTGTTTTTTTTCTTTTTTTTTAAAGGGATTAAAAGAAGGACGGTGTTGTAAATCAAATAAAAAGTTTTCGTTCCTTGTGATGATCAATGCAAAGGAAGCATAAACACTTCAAAATAACCGCTGTGGATGCATATATAAGTCTGACACTTTACAATAATTCTGAATAACACTATTAGCTGTATTTTACATTTGTTTTTTAAACTTTTATACCAATACAAATGGGAATATTACAGTAAGTAGATAAATTGTAACAGTTTGCTATGTTTACAATAACTCATACGTCAATCACGTATTGGTTTAAGATTGTATTTTATGTTAATCTTATATCAACCCTATATGTTGCATAATGGCTGTGGCATATCTTATGATATTTTTAATATGCCGTATCCCAATGTTTGTGTCTTGTCATATGTGTCAACTTGTGTTCATGCTTTCTAGGTCAATGGTCTAGAAATGTTCCTTGGTTATATTTGGCTGCTAAAACTATTCATGTTGATTCAACCTTGTCAGATTCTCTTTTTTGATGGTATTTGCTTTGCCGAGGACTAGAGGCGTATATCAAGCTTTTAGTTACTGAGGGCTGAGGCCAATTAACATCATGAGGTTGCATTGTAACTGAAACATTTTAGGAAAACATATTCAGTTGGTATGTGCAACCTTGGTGACTAAGGTTGGATACTAGATTTATCACCATTGTCTAGAGTTGATCATGCTTGTATATTACTATGTTGTAATTGATGAGGTTATATTTGTCCCTTTAAGATTTTTTCTATTCTATGTTTGTTTGTTGTAGTTGTGGTGTCTGAGTATTTCTTTTACTTGACGTTGTTCAGTTCAGTGAAAAAGTGGATTCCTATCATTTAAAGAGTAGCAATACCTTAGATGATATGATGGAGACTGGAGCTATTAATCAGCCTGAACCACAGAAACAGATGTGGTGCGAGAAAAAACAGGCTGCTGTTCATGAAGAAAAAAAGAGAATGAACCAACTGCCAGCAAACAGTGCATATGTTACACATCGTCTAAAGGTTCTTAATAAAATTTTGCAACTCATGTCAGTTCAGGTAGGCCATTCTTTGTTTATCAGCCATAGGTTGTTTAGTCACATACTTTGTATTAATTTTTAGTTTGATAAGAATGTATTTGCTCCTAACAAGCGATTAATAGTATTACTCGTTTGTTCTGTTATATCAGAGAACTGTATCAGAGGAGCAGGAGTTGGAGTTGCTTTTTGCCGGCCTTTCTTTGTGAAAGAATTATTACTGGCGATGGTAAGTTCTGGGGGAATCAATAGCAGGATTTAACCTTTTGCAATGTGGTTTGTGTTTGTGCATACGAGGTGTGCATGTATTTAATTTGGCTTTAGATATTGCTCCTGACTGTCATAATTGCAGCTTCTTTTTTTTTTTTTTTTAATTTAATTTGGGTACTTTTAAAGTTTTAAAACCAGCTAATCCTGGTGTCTTTTATTTTTCATTCAGCCCCTGAAAATGGTGGATCTGCATCTCGAAGGCCAAAAGATAAAGAACAAGGCTTGTTTACAGTTTGTATGTATTGGCATTTAGCCATGCAATATGGTCGTAGTCAGTTTAGGGCTTTACTGCTAACTTGGCTGAGTTTAAGCAGCAATGTCTACTCTTCTTTAGCTACTTTTGATATAACAGTAATAGTGTAATACGTCATGTTGCAAGTTGAAACCTTGCTGCCTCTGTCCCCTTCTTTCCTTCGTTTCATTCATGGCTCTTGCCATGGAGGAACTTTCTTTCATAATCTGGTCATGTGTATCTATGTTGTTTTTGACAAACTCTGTAATGGCTCTGAAAATGACCTGGAAAAAAAAATACTGAACCAGAAAGCACAATATATTGTCAATGTCTTTGAGTTTCTTGAGTTACTAGAGAAAAATCATGGGGTGATATAGGTATTGGATATTCTGTAGTATTGTTGAATGAAATACTACACATTAGTTTCTTTGGGTGCAGACATCACATTTATTTGAGTTCATATATATAGCACTGGTGAATGATGAGCTCATTTGTTTTATAAAATATTTTCTTTACCTTTGCAAATAATAAACGATTTTTTAGTTAAAAAGATCCCATAACTAAAAAATATTTAACAGAGCATTTGGTATTTTATAACTACTAATTTTAAAGCTTTAACAATTTCATTTAAGTGAAAGCTACACAATACATTTTGTAACTTCCCCGCCATCACTTCTTAAGGTGGTTTTACAAGCTATTTCAAATACATATATATATTTTTCAACTCCGATAATAAAGTTTGAACTTAAAATTTTGTACAAATTATTTAAATCTCCCAATTACTAGCTCGATTTTAATGGATTAGTTTCAAATATACTATAATATTATTTAGTGTATGATTGGTTTAATTTATTCTAAAAATAATGTGTTTTGTAAAGTTTTTTAGATTTTTCTTTTGAAAAATAAGTAATTATTTCTTTAAATTTAAACGTTAAGCACAAAAAATCAAAAGTATTTACTTAAAAATACACAAATTTGATTATGTTTTTTAAATTGCAAATAAAATTATCAATTTTATTGATTTGTCATTTGTTGTTACAATGTTCTTTCAAATGTGTATTGAAATTTAAATTTAACTTCTATTTTTTAATAACTATCATAATTAGGATTTCTAACTCTTTCGAAGAGTTCTTTTAGTTTTAGTGAACTATTAGTCTATAAAAAAATTATAGTGTTAATTAATTAGAAATATTTATTGGTATGATTTTTTAATATGATTATTGTAAAAATTAAATTAAAACATATGATTATTTGTGATTAAATAATAATATAAAAAATTATTTTGTTAGTATCATTTACTCTAAAAATTTTGCTGAAGGGACAAAAGAAAACTATTTCGGTGGTTCATTTAAAACTTCTTCTTAAGGATTTTTAAGTAAAAAGAAATTATAGAAAAAAAATTAAAGTGAAGGATGTTAAGAAATTATTTTATGTTTTCTTATTTATACTAATAAAAAAAATACTCCTTAAACATGAAAATTATTTATAGTTTTTTACCATCTTTTAACTAAAACATTAAAAAAAAAAGATATTGATAGTTAAGATACCAAATGTCTGTTTTTAACTAGTATATAATAATGAGAATAACTAAGGGGTAAGTGTTAAAAATTATGGTAAGTTTCACAAATTTGATTTATCTCCATTAGCTCAAGATTTTGACGAGAAATAGGACCAAAGTTATTTAAATACATAGTTATAAGTTCCCAATTTCCAGTATTAGTTGTAGGAAATAGTGGTAGTTACAACAGAAGTGTTGTTAGATAGTCAGAATGATTTTGTAGGAAATAATAGTGGTTACAACAAAAGTGCTGTCAGATAATCAGAATGATATCGTAGATTCCTAAGAATTAATAGTGGTTACAACAAAAATGAATACTAAATATATATAAAAAATTACTATAAAATAGAGCTTTAATTAATTAATGGTAATGATCAGATTAACTGTTAAAGTTAACACTGTACAAAAGGAAAACTCTAAAAAAAAAAGAAAACTGTACCGAAAATAATTAGCAAATCTTCTTTAACGTATTTTAATTATTATAAAATAAACAGAAAGTAAAAGGCTTCGAGCATATCACAAATTTCACAAGTATTTAACATCATCTTTAAGAATTAGCAAGATTCTTACAACACTGTAAAATCATTATTCTGAATTCTTAAGCATATAAAAAATAATAAGCAAAATGTACTAATAATATAAATAATCATTTAGTCATATAACGATCTTCATACCATGAATTAGGACTAATAATGAATTCTTTTTTAAAAAAAATTAATAATGAATTAAATCAACTTAAAATTAATTTGATACTTAATTCAATAATTAATTTATTAGACTTGATTTATAAATTACATGAGTTAAATTTAATATATTAAATAAATAAATTAGAATTAAATTATATATAATTCAACTCGTTTAATTAATAAATCAATAGAATACATACACTTTTATGAACGCATTTGAATATAAGGTTAGAAATATTTTTAAAAATTTATATACTAAAAAAAACTTTATACATATATTTAAAAAAAATTCAAAAACACTTCTACTTTATATCTAAACAAGTCCTATATTTATATATTACTCATATAATTTTTAATTAATTTTATATTAATTAATTTTTATATAAATTAGATAAATATAATCATAATTTTAAATAAAATAAAACTAACAATTTGAATCAAACTTTCATAAGTCTTGATGAAATCAAATTTTCAAATGAAAAAAATATTTATATAAAACTCGAGTTGAGTTTTAAATATAAACAATCTTCATGAGTAACCAATTTTTGACTAAATTTTTTTACATGACACTTAATTTATTTATTTTTCATTAAATAAACTTATTTTGAAATAAAATTTAATTAAAAGACCTAATACCTAATTACTTGTACCAAAAACAACTTTTGGTGACTGGAGCCATGTCTAACTCAAGACATTTCCAAAAGAAGTATAATTTAAAAGTAAGTTTAAAAGAAAATAAACTAAAGAAATTTGCTTTGACCTGTATAGCGTACAAATATCTGATCTCATGTACTCAATAATTATAAATAAATAAATAAATAAATAATATCTAAATGAAATAATAAAATTGAAAGCTCCACCTTCATAACACATAACCACACACACCTTTGTTTAATCCGAAAGAAGCTCATCGGAATCGTAGGACACCGCCGAAGACATGACCGCCGCCGTGACCGATGTGGCCCGCCGCCACACGATTAGCCAAATACTGGTGGACCTCGTCAAGTTCGCCGTCGGTTCCGCAATCGACGGCTCTCGCAAAATCATCCCTGGTCATTTCCTCTCTTTCTAATTCAAACCTTTCTTTTCATTTATTTCACACTCATCAATCACTAACTATTCGTTTAACACTTCGTATATTAACCGGTGATTGCACTTTTTTTTAAAAAAAAAATAAATCGGAATCCGTTGTTTATGTTTGTTTGATTGAGATGAATTTTAGGAAAATAATTAAATTCCTTTTATAATAGTTTTGAGTTTTTGATCAATTGAGTGCTCACTCAAAAACTGCTATTACTAATGTTGGGCAATATATTAAGTGGTGTGTATTTTTTGTGTGATTATTCAAATTTCATGTTGTATTCGTATTTTCAGAATTGTATCTCGAAACTTTGAAAGCGTTGAGGAGAATGAAAGATAAAGTAGTAGTTTTGGATTATTATTAACTAAAAGTGATATATTAAGCCAAACACACTCATGTTTTATGTGTGCAAAATTGAAATGAATATACATGTGAAAAATTACTAGTTGATTATTTGTGTGGAACAACTTAGAGAGTATCCTGTCCCATGTTTGATGATGCATTTGTCATTTAGTCTCGTGTTAATTGTAATTCACATCCTTGATCCTGTTTCATAAGATAGCCATTGATTTGTGACTTTACTAATTAGGATTTGGTTCATGAGAGAAGTGTGCGTAGAGAGGATAAAGTATTCTTATACTTAATTAGAAAATCAATGGATGAATTTGTAATTAATTTTAGAGTTTATTATACATGCACTTGATTTTATCATATTTTCAACTGTTTTTTTTTTAATCAATAGATGTAATTATGCTTTATCCTCTTGATAATCACCTGTCATCTTCATGGAGTTAAAACCATTTGTGTTTTCACACTTTACGTCTTTATTATTCTTTTGGTTTAAAAACAAATATTTACTGATCCAAATCTTAGTTCTGGATCTTGTTTTGTGACTTAGGGCTTTACTAAGAATTTGGGATGATTTTTTTACTGCATTCAGCGAGTGCTTGAATTTACTATCATAATGATCATCTCATAATCCTTTTAATTTTTAATAGAAGTATGTATAGAATGTATTTTATGTTCTGAAAATTGCATTTACTTTTTTATTTAACATTTTCTTCATTTAATTTTTTTTGAAGCACATTTTCTTCATTTAATTAAAACTTACGTATTAAGAAAATTCTTAGGAGTTTTTTTGTACTTAACATATTGCTGCTACATTGACCATACACCATCAATGTCAATTAATATATCTCTCTTTGGGGTTAAATTTCTCTTTAGTATCATATATTGTAAGCATGTTGCGTTTCTAGGTTCCAAGTAACTCCTTGGCTGTATATGTATTACAAAATGATATTAACTCATAAAAATTCTTACATTTTTTTACACTTATTTAGATAAAAAGTAGAGAAAATGTGTTTCTCTTGTTTCCTTAAGTGGTAAAAACACAATGGTTAAATTAAAAATTTAGTACCCAGTTAGTTCCTTCACTTGACATCAATTTTTGGTTTAGTCCCTACATGTTTTATGTGCAAATTAATATCATTGCTGTATTTATTACAGGTAGGAAGCAGGTAGATAAGATGGTGCCAGAAGGATTGATAAACATACCCTTGCCAACCCCTGTAAATACAAAGAAACACCCTGATTTAAAGGTTGCAAATGACCTCCATTTTGAGACAAAAATGGAGGAAGTGAAGGAAGACATGAGTAACATAAAGCAGCAGTACAGAACATCAACCAAACGTGTTAAGGAGTCACAGACACCAAACAAATCTGATGATGGCCTTAAGGAAATCAATCCTGTGCAGAGCAATGGAAGGAGAGTATTCATTCGATCTCGTCTATAGAATGGAATTTACATAACTTACACTATAGATTCCACATATCTTTAAGATAGTACAACATAATATGTGCTTTTTTTTTTCTCCCCTCTCACCATGTTAGATGGGAAGGGAATAATAACTAGGCTTGAGGTTTGACCGTTTGAGCCTGGGTACTGTCACTACTTGAGGTATACTAAGTTTCCTAGGTCCTATAACATGTCCTTCCCCCATAGTATTAATATCACCATGTAACATGTCCTATAACATCTATTTTTCAATGTACCGTATGTAATGTAACATGTTCTATACCATGTCTTATAACATCTATTTTTCAATGTACTGTATGTAACATGTCCTATAGCATGTCCTATAACATCTGTTTTTCAATGAATATACTACAATTTACAAATCCCACTTGTTTTTGTTTACTTCAGTGTAAAACAGAAAAAGATAGGGGCATAGTTATGTTTTAAAAACTGGACGCGTTGGTTAGATTCTGAAGTAGTATGTATTTGCGATGAACATTATTCTATTGGTTTTACTAACTATTGCCATTAAGGTATCTATTATGGAATCAAGTGTGAAAAGCTTTTACTAGAGGTTGTAAATGTTACGTTATAAATATATTCTCCCAATTATCACTAACAATATTTTGTTGATTGATTTATTAATCTTTTATTTAAATATTTAACCAGCTGAACTAGATTAAATTATTACTCGAGGGTTTTGCCGGTTTAAATTAAATAAGTTTTTATGACTTTGGGATTTCTAGAGCTGTCATTATTTGACTTGTCTGAAAAACAAGGTTGTGAAACATGTTGATCAGGGATAATGGGAGGATACTCTGAGGCCATGTAAGTTCAAGCACATAGCAATTAGCAAATTATCCATTTTCAATTCCTTGCACATCTTAGAAAAACTTTGTTTGAAAACAAGGAAACCATCACCAAGAGGAAAGAGAGGGACATAGTATAAAAGAGTAAACCAACGATTTTATCTCTCACCTATTGTTAGAATTCATGGTTCAGAAGATAGAAAAGAGGAAAAAGTATAAATCTGAACAATGTATCTGACTCAAATTAGAAAATTAGCGTATATGAATACATTGTGACTTTTATAGTCAATCTTAATAACATTAATATCCTATATTTCTAATAATTAAAAGGTGTTCACACACTTTTGACCTGAGATGGACAACACAAGTATCAAATCAAAGTGAAATGCAATAAAACTTGCTAGAAATACATTGGCAAAAGATAGACAATGACTAAAAACATTAAAAGTTTAACCAACATATTAGATAGAAGTTGAAATCAACAAGGCTACAAACGCAAGAGTTTAACCACTAAGCAGAAACTATACCTCAAAGTTTAACCACTTGGCAGAAATACAAATGCTTGAGAGTGCTTAACCATCATAAGGCAAAAGTAATGCTTAACCATCAAGAACAAAAGATAAACATAAGACTTAACCACTCAAGACGAAAACAAAATAAGATTTAATGCTTAACCATTAATAGTAGAAGCTAACAATAATGCTTAACTATTATGAGGGTTTTTTTATTTTTTTATTTGCGAACACATTGTGAGCATTACATTGACTCACCAAATTATACAAATATTAGAACCACGTGATAGACAAACTCATAATTGAACCACAATGTGAACCTTGGACCGATCTGCACAGGAAACAAAATGAAACCATCAAAGGGATCTCAAATAGTTGGTGTGCAAAGAAAGCTGCAAGTAGTGCAAAGCCATAGCTGGAAGGACATCTTCTAAATAAGATACAACAACTAATTTCTGAATTATTGCAACACCAGAGAAAAAATAGAGCATCATCAAACAAGAAAGTCTCGCACAACATCATACATATTCAATCCAATATTTAGTAAGTCAAGGGTGGTGGAAGCAATGCAGAATGGAGACCACGAAAAACAAATATCTCCTCCCAAACTAGAAGTGTATAACTGAAGCAAACAAACCAATTGAAATTGTCATGTAGTGAGGGAACGGTGTAGTAATTTGTAGAGATTAGGAAGGAGACTAAGAAGCAGAAAAAGAAAACAAGAATATGAAAATCAAGAACGAATATGAAAGAAGAACAAGAATGAATGGAAGTTTGATTTTCTTGGGAACATAAAACATAAAAGAAAATAGAGAAAGGGAAAACAATATGAGCAATGCGGCGGTCAAAAAATTTCACGGTACTACTCTAATACCATGTTAGATTCATGGTTCGAAGGAGAAAAAAAGAATGAATAGCATAAAATTGAATAATAAATTTTATTTAAATGAAAAAATCAATTTACATGTGTACTTTATAGTTAATGTAACCAATCCTAATAATGCTAATATCTTATATCTTTTAGAATGTGTATTTAGGTCTAATTCATTTATAAAATGATACTTCTATTTATATAAATTTCTTTAATCATAAATAGTCAATGTGAGATTTCTAACTCAATCCCTTCATGTTGTTTCTTTTTTAAAGGTCAAAGATCAACGGAGCTGAGGAGTAAAAGGAATTTCAGCTGAGAATCTCGCTTGAGCGAGAATCATCCAGAGAGAGCAGGAGCTCTCAGTTGAGAATCTCGCTTGAGCGAGACATGTCTCGCTTGAGCGAAAATCATCCAGAGAGCAGGAGTTCTCAGCAGAGAATA
>JAMLFT010002682.1:7261-24503 GCA_026544285.1 Pachyrhizus erosus | reverse complement strand
TTATTTAATGTGTCTTTTTATAATTTTATAATTTTTAATAAATTTTAGTTTATCATAAAATACATTAAAAAATATATTAAAAAAGTGCTTTTAACGCTCTTCTAAATTAAATAAAAAATAATAATTTCTTTGTGTATTTCAAACGATGGAAACCATTCCTTCCTTTATTTATTTATTTTTAAATTTTTTTTATATAAAAATTAAAAAGTATAATTTATTTTTTTATTTTGATAAAATAATTATAATTTATTTTATTTCTATTTCTATTTCTATTTTATGATAAATACATATGTGCAAATTAATTAAAAATATATAAAAAAAATAAAAATATATTTGACGCAAGAGTTATTAATGTTGAAGACTTATGCAGTTTGTATGCTCTTGTATTCAAGTTTATGACACGCAATCACTTAACAAACTACCGTTAATTGGTAAGGCTATAGAAACATTTTTAAAAAAACAAGATAGATTAAAGTTAAGAGTTAAATTAGAATATACTCACAATATAAAGTATTCTCATATATTGTTTAATAGTAAATTTGATATATATATATATATGATGTATTATTGATTTTTATAAATAATTATTTTAAAAATTATATAAAAATATTACTAATTAGTTTACAGTATAAAAATCTCTATACGGAGAATACATGACAATTAAAGTAAAAACAAAACTAAACAAAAATATTTATAGTAAGTAAAACTAAAAAAAAATAATAAACTCAAAAAATTAAAAAACATACTTAAAAAAAATTATAATACACATTGAAGCAATGATAAAGTATTTCGTTTGTCTCATAATACCAAAAATATTATCATCAATGATAAGGAAGAAAAGTACACATTTAATATAAAAAATTATTGCACCTAATTATTGTATATAATGAATAAAAAAGGATTAAACTTTTTTAATTTAGTTAAAAAGAAAGAATTAAACTAAAACTAAATAATACTATTATAATTGACTAAAAGAATCAACATATTTATAATGCATATAAATATATTTAAAACCAAAAAAATTAGAAAAATCAAAACATGAACACACACATACTTGCGGAATTGTTACTTAATATTTATTATTATTATTATTATTAAAATCAGAGGAAGTTAGAGAAAAAAAATAAGGAAGTGGGATATAATTATCAAAACATACACATGAGAGAGTGTTAAGAATTAAGAGTATAAATAAAAAGTGCAAGAATATGAAGTTACAATTAATACATAATAAAATATGTAAAAAAAAAAAAAATTGGGTGAGAGGCAGTCATGCTTCATTAGTCTTTAATTCAATAGACGGATAGATGTTTATGCTCTGTGACTCAAGAAAAAGAATTTAAAAAATTTGTGTAAACTAAATGACTCTATCACTTTTATTATTTTCTAATACAGAATTATCAAAATGCAACTTTTATAAAAGTATAACGTCAACCATTGACTTAAAATACATGTAATTTATTCAGTGCTGATAACGGTCTAAAACACGCCTAATCTCTATATTTAACAATCAATGCATGCTTAGCTTTATAATAGTGATTAAGTTTTTGTGTACCTTTCATTGATGACAACCAAATGCACATATCCATATATTTGGAGGAAATAACTATTTGTTTCTTCTTTTTATTTTAACAAAAGAAAAACTATTTATTTCTTCTAAAGAAGTATATAAATCTGAACTTTATTCTTAGTTTTTAATATACATATATAAGAGAGATGGTGTATCTTGTGTTAGTTATTATATTATTTAATCATTATTAATAAAATAAATTTATTTATTTGTCTTAAAACTCTTTATTGTATTTAAATTTATCTTAACCATCTTTATTGATTTTTTACAATTTGGATGTACAACTTGTAATATTTTCTTTATTTTTTTATTGTAAGAGATGACAAAAAGAACATTTTTAAAATTGATAGATTAAAAAAATTAAATTCAAATTTAGCAACTAAAACATAACAGTGATCTAAATTTAAAAAATCACAAACATATTGATGCTAAAAAATATATACTAAAGTTGTATTTATAAACATAACTTCTATGCATAAATTAAAACTAAAAAGGTTTAACTAATTTGTAAGTTTTTGAATTATTAGATAATTTTTATTTTTTTTTCAACTAAGTTTGTGAAGTTGTATTTACTTTATAATTGAGACTTTTCATTTACCTATAAAAATTAACCATATAAACTTAATTAATCCTTAAATGCAATATTATTGTTTTTATTAGTTTACAATAAATATTCTCACATTTCTAGTTTGTATTTTTACTTCTTCATGTCAATATTCTCACTCTACAAGTTTTGAATCCTGCTTTCAACCTTGTTCTCTATCCAATATTCTCATATCTATAGGTTAACTAAACTCAATTTTTTCTTTACAAGTCTCTACATATCCCACTCTACAACAACTTTCCTACAAAGTCCAATAACCAACTCTAGCAATTAATTTTTTATAATAATAATTAGATGAAAAAACTTAATTAAAAACAATGATCATCACTAATTCTTTAATTTGCATAATCAAGTTATCAACATTAAGATTAGGATTTAACAATGATCACCAATTCTTCTCAATTACAATTAAACACGTAGAATCATGCAATTAGGTGATTAGACAAAAATAAACATTAAGCATATAAGAGAATAATAATAATCCTTTATTGAATAACAAATGAGTAATTATATGAAATTGAAAAAAATTACATAAAACCTCAATGAAGGATGAACTTAGTTATTCATAGCTAAGGGAAAGGAAGACTCTGATGAAGAGATTGCTAAAGAAGAATCCACAAGCATGAAAGTCGCAATCAATTTTCTTTGACCTAAACTTTCTAATGCAAAGACTCAAAATCGTTCTCTATGCTCTAGGTTTCTTTTTATGCCTTTAGGCCTTTAAACTTGAATTCTTTATGTGTTAGTTGTAGAGGTAGTCCAGCAAGATTGCGCTTAAGCGAGCCTAAGAACTCTCGCTTAAGTGAGCATAAAGTCAAATCTTTGTTTCCAATAAGGTCTTGCTTAAATGAGCTTTAGTTGATATTTTGTTCCTTTAGTCTATTTCTGATTGACTTTTAGCATCTTTCCTCAAAAACATTAAAAACAAAAGATATCAAATGCAAAAATAAAAACTAAGATTTTATTATGAAAAATTTATTTATTTTTAACTTTTATCAAAAATTGAATATAGTCATAACCCAAAAGCATAAAAAACATTAAATAATTATAACTAAATACTGTAAATTTGCAAGTATAAATGACAATAATCATGTGTCTACATGCAAATGTAGAGCAAATTGTTGGAAGTGATAAATTCATAAGTTTATGTCATGATCAATGCAAGCAAATGGGTGCCTTTGTCATTGTGGAGACAAAGCAATTTTGTGAACCTCTAGAACAATGAGCAATTGTGGGAGGAGTTTTTGGGGTCCTAGACACTTCATGGTAAGGTGTCTTAATCTTGAATTTGTTATGTAAGAGAAGTTAAGGTTTCTAAGTTAACTGTGCAAATACTTTTTGTTGTGAAAAGGGATGAAAGCATTGAGTGTATTTATTATTATTATTATTATTGATATTTTGAAGAGATTGGAGATGAAAGAGGTATGATCATTATCAAACAAAGAAGAAGGATTATCAAGTTGCAAAATTCATTGTGTTATTATAAGAAGTGGCTAAAGTTCTCCATTATGTTTTGTTATGTAATGTTAAACATTAATGTAAATGTGATGTTTATGTTATTCAATGTAATTCCCAAACTAGCTTAGTAGATATATTTAAAGGAGAAGTGAAAAGTTTGTGAATGTTTTTTAAAGCTAAATGAGAAGCTATCTTAGGTATGATGTATATCTATTTTGATGATTAATGAATGAAAAATTTGTGTTTTGGTAATTAATCGTTGTTCGTTTTAGAGTTTAACTTATTTGGATAAAAAAATAAGGATAAAAATGTAGTCGATGTGAAGATTAGATATGGTTTTGGTACTTGTGTGTTACAATGTATAAAATAGATCATAATTTGGTTACAAGATTGATGGAATTATATGGAAGACTAACATGAACATTATAAAAAACATGAAAGATCTTTCTAAGCATTTTTAAAAACAAAAAAAGACCAAATTAGAACCATTATTTTGTGTTGATTGCCATGTAAAAAGATGTTAACATTGTTTCATGTCACATTAGAGTATTTCGTTATGTCATGTTAACCACATGACCAAAAAAGTTAAAGTTGTTTAAAAATTTAAAGGATTAAAATAAATTTTTTGAAACATAAAAAACTAAATATATATATATATATATATATATATTTTTACCAAAATACATCGCAAAATAAAGTTTACTAAAAATACAATAATTTATTTTTTGTACAAATATAGTAGAAATTCACATCACAACAAACAAAGGTGAGAATAAAACTAAAGACAAACAAGAATTGAGTAAAATATTTAAGTAAATATATAATAAGACACAATTATGTACTTTATTTTAACACTATCATCAAATTGACAATGCATTCCATACATAGGATTTGAGATATCACAAAATGCTTGAATAATTCAGTTGAGAAGGTTTATTTAGCATACATTATTATAAAAATTTTAGTCCAAAACATAAAACTTAGAAATGCATTTTAACACATTTTTTTAACATATTTTTTATTAATCATTTTTTAAAATTACATATTTTTGCAAGACTTACTTTTAATTTTATAAGTTTTTTCTTGTTATTTTTTAATTTTTGATAAATTTTAATCAACTAAAGAGAATATTCAAAAGAAGTGTATTAAAATGTGTGTTTCTAGCAATATTAAAGATTGTTTTCAACCCACCATAATTTTGAAAATAATTTAAACCAGGCTATAAGAACACACGTACATTATTTTCATATAATTGAGTGCTGCTAAATTTGGTCCCTCCTACTCTTCGTATCTTAGCCTTATTGTTTTGAATTTTGATTGCACATTTCACAAATGAAATTGAAATTTCCAAGTGATTTGCTTCACTAGATTGATTCAATACCCACAGCCTAAATACACCTGCAAGGCAGATAATTTGGATTTGGGAGTGTTCACATGTATGGGTCATCCGTAAATTCAAATTGACCCAAACTCACCTAAATAATTTGGGTTGAGTTTTTAGTGTGTTTGAGTCAAACTCAACCTAACTCATTCAACCTCATTGATGAATGGGTTGGATCACGAGTTTTGATTTGTAAATTAGTTGATCTATTGATCCAACTCATAAACTCATTAATAATTAAATATTAAAATTATTTTTATTATTTATATAATTATACACATGTTTATATATAATTATAATATATTTAAATTAAAAAATTATTATTATTATTGTTATTAGACTATTAGTCTATTAGTTATAAGTATCAATAAGTAATATATTACACACAATAACACGTTAATTAAGTTTATTGATATTTTGAGTATGTTCTTTATGATTATCATATTAGAATTTCTTGATGTTCTCCATTTATGGGTTTGGGTTATTGGAGTTTCATTCCTCTCTTTTTCGTCGTAGTTACACTGTTCATCACATTGAAAAACATATATATCCAAGAAATCTATAGTCTTTTTCTTGTGTGAGAAATCTATTATTTTTATTATATTTTCACATAAATGAGTTTTATATATTAATATTTGTTTTGATTTTATTCTTTTATATTATGTAAAAAATTTAGGTAGAGAATATATATCCCATTTCGTTTTCTTTGTTACAATCAAGTTCATTTTAATAAAATTTTATCTTGTAAAAATATTAAATTTTAAAAATAATGAATAAATTTAAATATTCTAACTCATTGATCCAACTCAATCTAATTCATTGTGAATGAGTTGGATTGTATTTTACAGAAAAATTTTAAAATAAATTCAATTCAACCCAATCCGTTCAAATTTAATTAGATTAGATAATAAATTTGACCAAACCTGATCCAACCTATATTAAGAATATATCAATATATCCAATTTTAGTTTAAGTAATGAATCAACTAATTCTCTTATGATTTTTTTTATATATAATTGAGATATTTTTTTAAAAAAAGTATAAAAATGAGTAATTATTTTTAAAAAAAAATATAGGAATAAGATTTCAAAACACGACTTCATGTAAAGAAGTTATGCTTTAAAATACTACTTTGGTCAATCACTTTTATTTTAGTAAAAAAGCTGAAATCGTATTCTAAAGTGAAATTTCAGTTAATTTTCTTTAAAAAACATAAGTCTCACTTTAAAACATAGTTAATGTTTTTAAAAAAAAAGTCTCAATCTAAAGTGAGACTGCAGTTAATTTAAAAAAAAAAAAAAATCTCACTTTAATACATGATTTTAATGTCATATTTAATGTCATGACTTTCTTAATTTAAAAATAAAAAAATTAAAAGTAAAAGTTATGATCTCAAACACATCTTGACTACTTTTATTTTTAAAAAAATGACTCACCAAAATCATATTTTAAAACACAACATCATGTTTATTCTTGTTTTGAAACGACTTACCTATTCATATAATTTTTAAAAAATTACCCCAGTTATCTAAAACCCCCTCTCCTTTATGCCAGCCAAAGAATACAATGCTATGTAAAAATTAATGACAGGTTTCACTATCCTGTATGCACACAATTGTGATTCTTAGAGCTTTCTCGCATATCCTTGTTTTGTTGAATAATTGAAGAGTGCGGAAACACCACCATAGCAACCTTCTGCAAATTGCGGGAAGAGCAACAAATTACCAACTTAAAAACCGAGTCAGTTCATAAAGACTTCGCTTTGAAAAAATACATAAATTAATGTTTCTGTAAAATATCAACACATAATTACAAAATTCACATATGGGAACAGTAAGCAATCATTCAACAAAAAGAATTGAAGTCGAATGCAACTTTCACAAATCAAGTTCAAGTTATCAAATGCAAAGGATTTCCTTCCACCCAACATCTACCAAAAGCAGTCAACCATATTGGTATGAAGTTGACAAGGTAGGTCATCTCATACAAGTCCAAATAAAATCTCATTTTCACCGTTTCATTTTCCACCTTCTTCGTTGTCACTCCTAAAAAGTACTCTCTTGGTATTTTTGTATGAAATTTAAAATTTTGACACATATATTAAGAAATGTAAATAATATTATGAATTTCTAAAAAAATATAATATACCTTTTTAATATATCATTTATCTTCTTAATTAATTAAATTATTTTTTATTTATTATCTAATAATAACTATTCCTACCAAAAATATTTTATAAAAAAATAATACTCCATTAATTTTATAAAATAATATATAATTTAAAATATTTTTTTTTACTAAAATGTAATATAAAATTACTCAAACATTAATTCAAAGATTGAGGAGTTCGAGGAAATATTATGGGGTCCTTCACTTCAAAATTAATTACAAGCAGACCTCATGATATAACTGAATAAACTATACTTAATAGACCAAAACTAATATGATAATACAAAAATCGAGCAACATGGCTCTCAGCTTTACTCTTTTCATTGGCAAAGATAAAAACTGATCATGCTGGGGATTCATGAACAATACCTTGCAATTTACAAACAGATAAATGTCGGTACACCCCTTCTCCACCCCCAAAAAAAGCACTGTTACTTTGTTTTCAGGATGACTTGTCATATTTGTTGACTCACACATGCCTCACGCTAACCAGTTCAATATCAAATATAAGTGTCCCTAAAGTGGAGCCTTCTCCATTTGCAAGGCGAGTTGGATTAAAAATGGTCGTGAACAGCCTCTGCCTGTCAAAGAACTTTTTGTTTTTTTGAAGAAGGAATATGATAAAAATTATTACTATGAGAAGAGAACGAAAGAGATTGACAATATAATATCCAATTAAATTGTTCATCATACAAAAAGGGACAAAAGAAAAGAGGATCACTATTTATTCCAAAATGAAAAACTTCCAAATGGGATAACAGTTACATTTTATACAGAAACTAGTAATTCATTTGAAACATGTCTAACTTCGCAATGTAAGGAAAAATGATCGCAAGATATAACATGACATGTGGTACATTCCATAATTTTTGTGTTAGATAAACTCCTTTTAATTTCAGTCTAGTGTCCCTCTTTTCTGTTGTTTCTGTTTTTCTTTTATAATTGTGACATGTGGCACAATGTGTGTCCTATATGTTTCAGAAAGGTGTTTTTAGTCCTTACATTTTTCATGAGGGTAAAGAAAACATAGTATCATCAAGCAATTACAAAGAAATATTAGGATATAGATTTTTACTAGTTTTCTTTCCAATCCTTGGTCCACAGCAGAAGAGTGTGAAGCGAAAATACTTGCTTTGAAGAAGTGTATATAAGCACAAACATGCAATAAGTGCAGAGCAGAAAAAGTTTCTTACGTTAGGTGGGATTGGCTCTTGTGATGTGTTTTGATATCCAAGTGATGGGGGTATGATGACTCTACGAATACCCCCTACTTTCATTGATCTCACTGCCACATCAATTCCAGCAATAACCTACACATAGCATTTGATTCTGATATGATTCAATTCTTCTTAATATGACATAAATAGGAAATAATTAAATAACAATTGTCCAAAAAGATTCATATAGAAGTCCTACAATTTGACAATCCATCTACAAAAAAACTTGAGTGGTAGTTTCACAAAAATCAAGGACATAATCGAAGTCTTAAAAAGCTGGTTGCAACTGCCATTTTGGCCGCAACATCAACGTTTCTTGGATTTCTGCTACGGTAATTGTAGTTACATCGGCTACATTTGTATGTAATTTCTCATAATAATATTAATGAGCACAATGAAATCATAACCATGACCGTGGCCGAAATTTAAAACTTTAGGCAGTGCAAATATTTTCCTTTACATAACGGCACAAACAGAATGACGGATAAAACTTGAATCTACATTAAAAATAAACAACAAAACCCATCTTAAAATTTGTACTGAAATTATTTTGTGTTAAGTCTTCTCCCTTTCATACCTTGCCAGAGCCAAGGACAAAGACAAATGGATTAGGATCACCATTGTCATCTTTGTGGTCATAAGTTGAGTCAAAGCGCCATCCTTGTTTTGCTGCCAGCCTGCCATAGTAGTGAATTGCAACCTTCAAAATAAGAACAACATATCTACAATATCAACCAAGTCGAATAAAAAAATTATATATTTATGCGTTGAATCATTCTATTAATATAATCCTACAAATTAATGAAATTATCAGACTATACCAACAGAACAAATCCCTCGTGGCATAAAACCAGCCATATAAAATAACAAACATATTATGAGATACTTTGAATCAATTAGAATTCATCTTATATAAAGGGCTCTTAGAAACAACATACCATACATGAGAATTTATGAATAACAATATAAAGAATCTTTAATTACCACTACCACATATAACAATCTATTGATACTAGAAAAATTTACAATATTAGTGTATTCTAATTAAATTCATATATTATACAACATTAGATGACAATAGCTATTGCGTATATGTAAGATTGGGGTTGTTAGCATTAAGAGGAGAGAAGGATAGAAATACCTGGTCCCCATCTGAGGGAACTTCACCTGACCCATCAAGGAGGTCTAAAGCCTTAACTCCACCGGAATTGGGGATCTCAAAGAATTTTGATAGGGGGAATTTTGAAGAAGGAGAGGGAGAAGAAGACGAAGGAGGGGGAGGAAGTGAGAATATAAATGCAGAGAAAGTGGTGGAGATGAGAGATAGAGAAAAAGGTCTTCTTTTTATTGAGGATGATGCTGAACAAGTTGCAAACATGTTATTACATGGATACTTAGTGTAAGGCAGAGAGGCACAGACACGTGTGGCACTTGCAGAGACACAGCATCCTATTATCGTCTTCATTTTCTCAGTTGTCGTTAAATCAAAGAACAAGTTCTTTAACAACTTGTTCAATAGTAAATCACTTTTCAATAGTACTGTTTTCGTTTCCTTTTTTGCCCCCTAATTTGTTGCCTTGTTGGGTTGCAAATGAGACATGCCATTTTAGTAAACTTAAAAAAAAAAAAAATCGTTTTTTGGAGAATTATAATTAAGAATCTGCAAAACAAATGTCTTATTTCATTCAAGATATCAGTTTATTTTAAAAATAAAATTTACAAAATATTCTCATTGTTACCTAATATTATGCTATGAACTCGTTCCACTTCCAAGAGTATCTGGATCCAATTTCATCATTTATAATTTCATATACACTCCTGTAATTTTATAAAAATATAACATGTGAAATTGCAAGTTAAGCACGCAAGAATAGTACCATAAGAGTGAAAAAAAAGGTTGTCAAAATAATATGAGAAATTGTTGAAAAATCTTTTTTACAACTGTGGTGAACGTAAAAAGAATTCAGAGTCAATTAGAAAACATGTATAAAAAGATTGAAAATAAAATATTGACAACTAACTTCCTTTCATATACAATTAAGAAAAACATTTCTCTTTAAATAAAAGAAGAGAGGTTTGGTATCCTCAAGTCAATTCAGTTAGTTAAGAATCTGTTTGATAATCAAAATATAAGAGAATATAATAAGATAATAAGATAACTATTTTATTTTGTCCTAATCAATTATTTATTAGGACACTGAAATTTGATAACTTTGTCCTACACTAATAAAAACACAAATCAGACCATCTCTTTGAGCTTTACGTGCCTTTACATCAAAATTCAGATTTCTCTTTGATGTTCAGCTTGTGGCCTTTATAAAATTTGTTTTTATTACAAATATCCAGCAAGTTTTCCCTTTTCCTCTTGACCCATTTACCAAACAAGAAAAGTGAAATATTTGTTAGAGAAAAAAAATAGTAGTGTCAATCAATAAAATGTACAGCTTTACCATTTTCAAGTATTTAAATTTTATTCAAAATAGAGTTTAATTTTTTTTTAGAAGAAAGAGTTTATTTTATATATACTCTAAAATATTTTTACATAGGTATATAGTACGAATTCATTCTATTGTCAAATCATATTTGTACAATGCAGTAAAATTTTATCAGTTGTTTGTATAGAAAATTTTTTACACGTACAGCATATATAAATGAAATTCTTACATAAAAAAAAATATATAATTTTTCGCAGAGGGATTGTTATGTTGTGTTGTCTTTCGTAAATTTGTTCTTTTTTATTTCCTAAAAAGATGTTTATTTTTTATGCATGTCCCAGTTGATATGGGCTCATTCGCGGAGCCCAAATACTAAAATACAATTTTAATGGACCAAGCTGTTTCCATTAGGCCCAAACAATAAGGACAGGAAAAGTCTGGGCCCATGAGTACATTTATATTCGGGATATAGGTAGAGCAAGGTTCAGGGATCAGGGAAATTTTGGTTTTTAGGGTTTACAGAGAGCGGCCACACCTTCAGCACAACCATGGTCCTCAAGTACGTATGATGGCTCTTTCTTCTTCTTCTTCTTCCATCAACATCTTTTGTAGGATCTCATCTGTAAATTCTTCTAACATTTCTTTGATTCATAAACTCTTCTGAACTCTAAAATTGATTTGCGTTATGTTGTTCCTCTTTTTGCTGCTGTGGAATGGTTATGTTTCTTAATTTCCCCTTTTCTAAATTGCTGTATTATTGTGATTGTAGTTGCGTTCTAGATTGAAAATGTATTTAACATTTTCCGATGCGCAGAAAAATAATTCCACAAGAATTACATTTTTTTTCTTTGTTGCTTAATGACATGATTTCAGTCCCGCAATGCAGTCTCTGAAATTTTGACCTAATTTGGAGCTGTTTCTCGATAGCTGCTTGAACTTTTTCGATTTTTAGAGACATCAGTAGGGTTTTAAAACACGTTGGAGTTTTGAGAAATATATCAAACGCATAATACTTGAAGATTGTTGAAAATAAGTAGGCTAAAGGGTCTTCAGCATTATGTTTGATAAAATGAATAATCATTTTTCTTATAGGTCACATAAGTATATTAACATTTGCTATTTCTGTATCAGAACGGAACTATGCCGTTTCAGCGGTGCCAAGATCTACCCAGGAAAAGGAATCAGATTTGTTCGTGGTGATTCTCAGGTGGAGAAATATGTTTGTCATTGAATTTTTGGTTGATGTATCGTGTTATCTCAATGTGGATGTTCTATTTGTTATGATGCAATCATTATCAGTATGATACTGATATAAGCGGTTTTGTTTGTTGAATCTACAGGTTTTCCTGTTTGCTAACTCAAAATGTAAGAGGTATTTCCACAACCGGTTGAAGCCATCAAAGCTCACCTGGACTGCAATGTACAGAAAGCAACACAAGAAGGTGATTATTTAATTGAAATGTTTTAAAGATGAAACAATAAATAGATAAAGGCATCCTGATCCTGTTAATTACCATTGGCATCAATGAATCTGGCTAGAAAGTGAAAATATTGTTGTTCTCCTACCTGAATTGAATTAAACCTTATGAATTTGTCTTGTACTTGGTTATTCCTCATATAAACAGGTGACTGTGCTATAAGTACCTCTGCAATGGCTGCATGCATTTTAATTGATTATTTGTGCGCATGTGATGTGTAGGACATTGCTCAAGAAACTATGAAGAAGAGAAGACGAGCTACCAAAAAGCCTTACTCTAGGTCCATTGTCGGTGCCACTTTGGAAGTTATACAGAAAAAGAGAACTGAGAAGCCAGAAGTTCGAGACGCAGCTAGGGAAGCTGCCCTTCGGTGTGTTTTTGTTTTTCTTTCTCTGCATACTGTTTGATTTGCTTTCTTGGATTTGGCTTACTTTGGAGGATAAAGTACAGTTAGTTGTTCATAAGAAAATAATTGGCTGATAATGTACACACACATGTACAACAAACCATTTATTTTTTTAACATCTGTTATAATTGCACGTTATTCTCTGAATGTATCTCTCACTTGAGAGGAACTAACTTTCTCCCTTTTAATTCCCTTCGTCATTTCTAACATGTTTGTATGTTTTTTACTTTAATCATCTAAAACCTTGCTTCTGTTTCAGAGCCTTATTTTTAACCTCTTTTTACTTTCAAATATGGAATTTATATGTATCTGAATCTACGATGTGATGCAGTGAAATTAAGGAGAGGATCAAGAAAACAAAAGATGAGAAGAAGGCTAAGAAAGCAGAAGTTGCAGCTAAGTCCCAAAAATCACAAGGGAAAGGAAACGTTTCGAAGGGTGCCATGCCCAAAGGTCCCAAACTTGGTGGTGGAGGCGGGAAACGCTGAGCTTTTAGTTTTGTTCCTATTTTTGGCTACAATTTAAATAGTGTTGTTTTGTTTACTGATATTTTGTTTGCATGATTAATCTTTCATTCTACTGTTGTATTAAACCTATGTTTGGAGCTTCTGAAGGGACCTTGTTATTGATGGATTTCGCCATCCGTGCTAGTTTTATATATTACGCTAATCATCCTTTACACTCTGTTACTAATGGTTCATGTTTGGTTCATTGTGTAACCGAGAAGATGGAGTGCGTTGGCTCATAATATGCGTTTGTTTTTCCGATCATCGAAGCATTGGTTCACGTTTTTGTTCCCAAACTTGATTTTGGTCTGAAGCATCACCCGCGCTTTTACTATGAACACGCTAAGTATTTAAACATGTTCTTCAACGGTGGTTTTTTGAGTCCTATCCATTTGTTTACATTCATCCTGTTTTCTTTTTCACCAAGGGACAATTATTTGCTACCCATGATTTTGGCAGTAATTGTTAGGGACATGAAATTAGCAAGTATGCAAAGAAGCAAGCGGAGGTTGAGGTGCAAGAGGATATTGCTAATCATCAAATGCCAAATTGCATGCAACTGTAAGCAAATTTGCAGTAAGACCTTCACATTTGATGGCAACCATAAAAGTTTTAAAGATGAGCTTCGTTGTATCTTTTAAGTTCTTTTGGTGATTGTTACCCTTAAGATTTGCCTCTCCTTCACTTCAAGATTCATTGTCAAAATTTGATTGAAGTGACGAGATTAACCAAAAAAGTTCACTTTTTCCTTCTTTTGTGTGTTTACTTATGCATTCCTAGCCTCGATAAAGGAGAAGACTCCTCAAACTCTTTTTGGACCTTTGACAAAAGTCATGAGAAGAAGGCTTGAAAACAAACTCAAGCGTCTTCTAATTGGACCTTGGTAGTTTAGGATTTACTTTTCGACCTTGTATTTTGATCATTAGTAGTTTAGGATATGTTTGAGTAAATGTATTTTGGTTTTGAGCTTGTATTTAGGCTCATTAGCATTTAGGGTTTGTGCCTTAATTGGGCTTGGGCTTGAATTGGGCTTGTTTCCTTGCAAGAAGCCCAATTCGCCACCTATTCACTCTTGTTGCACGAGTTTTTGAGCTTGTGAAGGGATTAAAAGCTTACTTCTAGTCCCACATTGTTTGGGTGAAGCTTAAGAATCTATAAATAAAGGTTCTCTCTTTCCTTTGTATTTGCAACTTCATGAATGAGAAATCATTTTGAGATTTAGAGAAACTTTCTCTAGAACTTTAATTAGTAGTTCTTTTTTATCCTTATCAAGACCTTGTGACAGATTTTCTCTTTTCCTTATCTTCATAGGAAGGAATGGCGAATTTATCTCTTTCTAGATCCATTTCTTTGAGTTTGAAGCATCTTAAAGGTTGATGCAATGATTCATGAGAGGAACATATCATTTGGTATCAAGAGCCATTATTGATCTCTTGAGATTGCTTCAAATCTGGTTAGAGGTTCTTAACTCTTGTTAAAATTCGTGTTAGTGGCTTGCTTAAAGCTTTGATTCATGCTTAGTTTCATTTCTTTAAATTTGTGCAAGCAAATTCATGTTCATTTGATTTGGATTGTCTTGAATTTGTCCGTTATTCATATGTTGAATGAATTAGTGTTCGTGCAAGCATTTGATTTGATCCAAAAGCTTTAAAAATCGTAGCATATTTGTGTTATTCTTGCTTCGGTTTATGTCCATATTCATTATCCAATTTGAATTCAATTAATCAAGTGGTTAGGAGCATGAATTTTTCTATTATCATGCTTTACATGTTCGGTGTGTGTGTCTAGATACAATGAATCTATTTTGAATTCAAATTTTGTCAGATGTGCCTTGTGAATTTGGTTGTAACTACCACATGCATGTGCTGGTTCTCGTGGCTGAATGCATTGAATTCGTGACCTTTTAGAATGTGTATCAATTCAGTTATGCTTTAAATTCATTGAATCTAATTTGAAATTCAAAATTGAGTCACACAATTCTTGTGCAAGTGGTTATATGTCACATGTATGGTGCTTGTGTAGTGTTGCTCGTGCAAACTATCATGTTTTTGGTGTGAATTTCGTATGTTATTCGTGCAAGCCATGGGAATATGCATGTATAAAGCTTAAGTTTAATCTAATCACATGCATTTGTTTTGAGAATTTTGTTCGTGCAAGCTCATAAGTTGCTTCTTCCAATCCGTGGCAAGCTATTGGTAAGGTAAGTGAATTATCTTTTCATTTCTTTGGAGTTCATCTTCACCTTATTCAATCCGTGGAGCTCTCAAAGCTTTGGTGAGATGATGAGATTTTTCTGCATCATTCTTCCTTGTGCCAAACTTTGGTAAGTTTTCTTTCCTTTGCTTCAAGTCTTTCTTTCTATTGTTCAAGTTTAATTCTCCATCTTGTCAAGCACTTCTTCTCCAATTGGTTGAGACAATAAAATCCAAACCATTAATTTCTTAAGTTCAAGCATTGGACATCAAATTCTACCTTTGTTTTTGGAGTATACATGAACTAAGAACCTCACATATGCTTTCGAGAACATAAGAACAAAGAACTTTGCTTAAAATTACCTTTGCATATGGAGAAACTATGAACTAGAACATTGAACATTACCTTTACTTTGGAGATGAAAATCTAACTTAGCTTGAATACTTCAAAAAGGTTAATGTCTCCAATTTCTTTTGAGTTGTGTTCTTCTCTTTGACGTGCCTTGTTTGGTGTGTTTCTTTGAGCTTTGGCTCATTCTTTTGATCTTAAAAGCTTTCCTATAATCCGTACCTTTGTTTGTACTTCTATTCTTGGTTTTGTGTTCATTCCTCACATTAGTATGTGAAGTGTTTTGTGTTCAATCTTTAATTCTACTCTTAGAAGTTTTCTTGTAGTTTTTAAAACCTTTTTGTGTTAAGAACTACTTGTTTTTGAGTTGTCTTGTTACTTTGATCAAAATTTCTTTTCAAATCAAATTGTTTATTGCATATTCACTTGCATGCAAAATTTTGGTTGAAAACTTGAGTTTTTGCCTCATCTTTGTGAGTAAACATTGTGAAGTGGTTGTCTCTTCATCTTGTCTTCAAAATTATTTTAAAACATTGAAAAAATAGGCTGGTAAAGCTTTTGGCCAATCCATAAATTTTTTTCAAAACAATTAGAAAAAGAAAAAGAAAAAGAGAAAAAGAAAAGATAAAGGAATTCAAGAATTTGGGAAACTTAGTTCGAGGCCTTATTTGTGCATTTTGACTTCACTAGCTCATTCTTTTGGCTTGCATTCAAAGTTTATCATCACATTGTTTGCTGTTTGGTTATAAAACAAGCCTTCTAACACTTCAAATTGGGATTTAGTGAGCTAAATTCGTTATCATACCTTGCTGGAATTTGTATGATAAAATTGAGGCATTAAAGCTTGTTTTTCTTCCTTATTTTTGTTTGTTAAGTGCTTGTGCAATATCATTGTTGATCCTAGGCTTTATTCTTTTGTTTTAACATGCCTTGAGTTCCTTTTTGTACTTAAAGTTCTTTCATAAATTTTGTATGGCATGTTGAGTTTTCTTGTCCATTCTTTGTCTTTCAAAATTGTGTGCATGTTTTGAGTTTCAAAACTAGCTTATTCTACATTCTTCTTTCTTTGGTTTACCCTTTTGATATTTTTGAGTCTCTACATTCTATCCAACTTGTCTTACCTTATTCTTACTTTGAGTGGTGCTTTCTTCTTAGCTTTTATTGTTTGTCTTCTTCTTATCTCTTAGTTTTGTCTTTGAGCTTGCATTTCCTAGTTCTTGGAAAGAGGAATTGAAGGGAGAGCTAGGGAGTGAAAGAGGATATTTGAACAAAATTTCTAGCTAAGAAGAGCTTTGTAAATTGTAGTTTTTGGCAAGTTTTTGAGTGTAAACACCTAAAAAAATTGAGAGGTGTTTCAAGTTGTATTTGACCAAAAAAATTGAGTCCAAAAAAATTGAGTCGTCATTTCAAGTTGTATTTGTAATTTTGAACTAACCATTGTTTGTTTTGTAGGATGGCTCCAAGTAGTGATAGTGATGCA
>JAMLFT010002681.1:0-24507 GCA_026544285.1 Pachyrhizus erosus | reverse complement strand
CAAAATTATATAATTAAAATTTTAAAAATTAAAATTACACATTTATAAATTGAAAAACTTAATTAATACAATTGAAAGTGGATAAACAAAAATTACAGGTTTATAATATTTAAAAAACTAAAATTATAATTAAATATTTTTTTCATGTTTATTAAATAAAAAATAATATATACATATTTTGTTCATTTAAAGATATTTGATATATATATATATGAAACAGGATGCCATTAAAAATCAATCTTAAATTCTTATGTATTTACATTTTACTCCCAACCTTAAGTAGATTCTAATGGCTCAATTTTTTTCCCGTTAAACATTCGATAAAATTCAAAGATTTAAAAGATCCTATTCTTGCATCCATTGCTAAAGATATATTATTTTGAATCAATAATAAGAGAATAATTCAATAGTTCCTTGTGATGGAGAGACATTGTTTATTTTTTATCTTGCAAATATAAAAAATTAAGATACATCTACTATTTTTCTTTAAAATAAAAACTCAAACACTAGATCCATTTTAATTGTTTTTCTCTTCTTGTGGTTGGATATAATATATTTTTGCAGCCACAAATAAAGAGTTAAAAACTCTTTCCTTTTGTCTTTCGTCTTTATTTTGATGTTGATTTTATCAAATTGATTTTATTTCTAATTTAGTTGGTCTTATTTTTATTTTTATTTTATTATTATAGATTAATTTATTATTTATTTTAAATCAAATTTATTTTACAAGATGATGAACTAAAAATTAATTAAAATAAAAAATAAAAATACTTTTTTATAAAAATTAAAAATATATTTAACTCTTAAAATATCATAAGAAAAAAAAATATTAATAATATAAAATAATTTTACACAATCATTTAATCAAAAATCATCATATATAATAAAATTATTTTAAAAATCATATTACTAATAATTTATAATGAAATGATTATATAAAATTATTTTATAATTTTAATATATCATTATTAAATTCAAATATTATATATAATAAATTAATTAATTTTTACAATAATTTTAAAAGAAAGTCATAAACATTGTTGGATAATAATTTTTAAATGATTTAAAATATTTAATAAAAACGGGTGCAGTCCCCCTTTCCCTACCCCTGTTCTAGGGTTTAGCGATCAAAACACACACTGACCCCCTTCTGTTGTGTGCGCGCCTCTCTCTCTCTCTCTGCATCGCATGGAGGAAGCTCCCCCTTCAGTTCCGGCGACAGCATCATGCTGGAGCAATGTCGTCAAGAAGCAGCCACCACCTCCACCGCAGCACACGGAGCCAGTATTGGTGGAAACCTGCAAATCCTCTAATGCCATCTCCGTCGCTGTTGTGGACGCCAACGCCGTCATTGAATCCGGCGAAAAGCTCCACGGCCTTGCCGACAAGTTCATCTCCATCCCCGAAGTTATGGAGGAAATCCGCGACCCCGTTTCGCGCCACAAACTCTCTTTCTTCCCCTTCACCATCCAAACCATGGAACCCTCCCCCGAATCCATCAACAAAGGTATCCCCAATATCCCTCAAACCTAAATTTCAAACCTTGCTAATTAATTGCTATACTTTTTCATATCTCGTTGTTTGCAGCTTCAGATTATGTATTGAAAATTTGGAATTCTAACTTGAATTTTTTGTTTTTTTGTAGTTGTCAAATTTGCTAGGGCTACTGGTGACCTACAAACTCTCTCTGATGTTGATATCAAGCTCATGGCACTGACTTATACATTGGAGGCTCAAATTCATGGGACAAAACATCTCAGGGATGCCCCTCCTCCTGTTCAAATGGTGAATGTGAAGAGGTTGCCTGAGAAGGACATGCCTGGATGGGGTTCTAATGTGCCTAATTTACAAGAGTGGGAGGCCTTGGAACAAGCCGAGGATGTGTCGAATTCCATTTCGAGAATCCTTCCTTTGCAGGACCTCAACTTGAACACTGTTTCTCAAGATGAGCATTCTATTGATAGTTCCATGGAGCGTGCAAATGAAGCTGATTCGGGGATTCAGGAGGGCAGTCAGAATGGTTCAACAAAGCCTAGGAGATATCTGCCTAAGAAAAAGGAGATAAACATTGCGGGGAAGACTATGGTGGCTGATGGAATTGATGCATCGCAGGGAGAGGTTGATGACAATGCTGGTGATTGGATGCCGGCTGTCAGTCGGAGTACTCATAGGAGATATCTAAGAAGGAAAGCTAGGCGTGAGTATTATGAGTCAATATCTAGTAATCAAGATCAGCAAGATTTGGAAGGAAATGTTGATGGTAGTGTTGGTGAAGATGCTAGTGCTTTAAATCAGCCTCTTCACGAGAGGGATGAAGAACAACATATTGAAAATGCTGTGTCTGATGATGATCAGGTGGTAAAAGAGAATAAAGACAATGAAAGTATCTATGAGATTCTGCAGCAATTGAGGCTGGAAGAAGGTTCGCTTGAAGTTCTTGATGAGGAAAACAAACCAAGTTTATCTCCTGAAGAACTCCAGTTGGACAGTGCTGGATTGGCGGAAACTGCATCTGATGGCAATGCTACTGTGGTCACTAAACCATGTGACAGTGAGGCAGATACAGTCAATAGCCAATCAAATCACTTGGAGATTGCAAGCCAGACCAGTGAAGCTGCTGATTTTTCTTATGCAGATGATGATGGCAGTGAGCAAAGTTGGATGGTTAGATCTTTGTCTGAATCAAGTGTTGCCTGTATAACCGGTGATTTTGCAATGCAAAATGTTCTTCTCCAAATGGGTTTGCGCTTATTGGCACCTGGAGGAACACATATACACCAGCTGCACAGGTAATTTTCAGTAGCTTCTTCAATATTTACTTTGTTATTACAGATTACCTATCTTTGCTATGTGAAGAAAATTTTCTAATGCATGTGGAAATTAAAACCTAGATGTATTATTTAACATTTTGTCATATTACAATTATGAAATGCCATCTGTCTTTTGCTTCTAATCTCTATCATTCCATTCTATGCATCAGCATGATATAAAAAATGTATTATATGTGCTTAACCGTTAATCATTTTGCATTCCAGATGGATACTCAAGTGTCATGCCTGTTACACTGTTACTGCTGAGATCGGGAGGATTTTCTGTCCCAAATGTGGAAATGGTGGCACCTTAAGGAAGGTAGCTGTCACTGTTAATGAAAATGGAATAGTATTAGCAGCCCGTCGACCACGAATTACATTACGTGGCACAAAGGTGACTATATTATATATATATCTGTTCCTTTTTCTATGCCTTTTACTAGAGGTGTGTGGCAGACATTGTGATGTACTAGCTTAAAGTCATATGGTTTTTTAAAATTTTTTAACCCTTAACTCGATTCATGCATAACTTGAATGATAAATAATAGGTTTGGAATCGGAATATGATGCACATGTTAACTCCTGGAGATTTATAAGACTCGATGGGAATTTTTATTCCACAAATTCTGATTGATAGATATTGATTTTAATTTGTATGAATAATGTATCTCAAGAATTATTTTGTGAGTGTATTGCCATTCACAAGATGGGATACGTATTTAATATCATTGATACACATTTAATTCTTTATCACTTTTACATGACACGATATGCAGTTTTCATTGCCTTTACCCCAAGGTGGGAGGGATGCAGTGACAAAGAACCTCATTCTTCGCGAAGATCAACTTCCTCAAAGGGTACTTCATCCTAAAACGAAGAAGAAAGCCAACAAGCAGGTTGTGTGTCTGTGAATTTGAACTATTGATAATAGCTAATCGATCCATGTCTCATGGGAATATGATGTTTTTTCAATTTTGTCCCACGAGTCAATTTAATTAGTTTCACACTAACCGAGCTTACTTATTTACACTTCATAGGATGACGACTTGTTTACACCCGACTGTGTTTTCAGCCACCACACAGATAAGAAAGCTCCTTTCCAGCCTCCTGTAAGGAAAGCATTGGCAGTTTTTGGTGGGAGGAGAAATCCAAATGATAATCACTACACACGCTCTAAGCATAAGTAGTGGATCTCCAAAATTTTGACTGGCTTTTATATCCCCTCAAATTTGTTTTTATTGCTTGACTTTTGAAAGTTACCTGGAAATTTGTTTAAGATATGAAAAATATGATTAAAAGCATGTCTCATCGTCTCTAGATATCTTGTTGTCGACAATTTAGTTTATAGGTGATATATGGAAGAGGAAGAATTAATTTCATTAGAATGGATTTCAGTTTGCGCCTTTTTTGGTACAGAAGTAGTTTTGATTTTCATTTGCAATGTATATGAAGGCATTAATTTTGAACTTAGCCGACTATGGTGCCATTCTATACTAGCGGGCACTACCTGTAAGCACCATAGACGACGGTGAGCGGGTACTCACTATTCATGAAACGAAGGGATGGGCAGTAAATTTCATTAATTCATTTAATAGTATTCTACTTTCAATAATACGTTCGCCATTTCCATGTCATGCATGGCCTTCAAAGTTTTTCGGAGGAAAGTCGGATGGTAAAATATCTAAAATAAAATAATTTTAGACAAGATTTATGAAATTGTGAAAAATACTTGACAAAATGTCCAAGTGAGCCCTTGAAAATTTCAAGCTTTGAAGACAAACAATCTTGAATAATATATGAGATTATTATTTTATATTCATTTATTAAAATTAAAATATAATTGTGTTTTTGAATTTAGACAAATTTAAGTGTCATTCTAATTAACATAAATAATTAATTAATTTATGAGGATTAGTTAATCATAATTTTAATTTTAATTTATTTTTTAAATTAAAATATAATTATATATTTATTTAAAAAATTAAAAAAAGAAGAAGAGTAGAAAGTATGATTCATAAATTTTAATATGAAACATAGTATAACTTAAATTTATCAATCTAGGTTTAGGAATTTTTTAATAAGAAATGTGATTAGCTTTTCATAGTTATCACTAAAGTAAGTTTTTCAAAATGAAAATGAAAGAATAAGGAAAAGAGGATAAAATGAATTTAGGAGAGAGAGGAAGAGAAAGAACAAAGAATAATCTTAAAATTGAATTTTCATTAACTAAAATTTGATACCCTTATGTTACAATCATATGTCAATTTATAAAATACAACTAACAAACTTTTTAAAGTTTATAAAAATCTAAATAACATCGACAGGCTACTAACATAAATAGGATAAAATGGAATATAAAAATCCTTAAAGAGTAAGAAAATTTTTAAGCTCTATTTGATCTGTAAAAAAATCTTTAAACTTTATTTGACCTGTTGAAAGTGACATATGCACAAAAACAACACAAAAATTAAAAAAAAAATTATTTAGGCCCAAAAAATTCAATGTCACAAAAATTACTTAAAAATGACAAACTTTTATAAGAACAATTCAATTCTATATAAAATGAGATATTAACAAATATAAAATAATATTCTATCAATTATAAAATAAATGAAAGGAGAATGCATCAATTAAAGAAAATCAATCATCAATCAATAATAATTAAAATTTATTAAAAAAATTAAAAAAAATTACACAATGTCAATTAATTAGTTGACAAATTAATATTGTGTAAATAAGTTAACTAATTGAGAATGTTTACATCCTATAATTACTAAATTAATGAATTATAGAACGACTTTAATGTTATTAGTTTAGATGAAAAGATTGAAACTATCAACTTATCTAAACACATCTACTTTTTTTTATATAAAGATAAATATATTTAAATTTTATTTAAAAGTTTTAATATTATTTTCAAAAGTAAAAGTCGGAGAATAATTTTTTTTTCATTAAAGACATTACATTTAGCATTTAAAAATACATTCTTGACCGTGTTTTGATTAAATACTTTTTTTAAAAAAAAATCATATACAATAAATTATTAATGGTGTTCTTGATATGTCACCCAAGGAAGAAGCATTAAAGTAATATCCTCATTTCATATTCATGATTTTAATTTTTTTATATATTTGTCAAAATTTATATTCAATATTATACATTAACTTTTTTTAATTAATTAAAAAATTATGAATTTAATTCAAGAAAATAACATTTTTTTATTTTAATCTTTATTATTGTGTATTTTTTGTTTTAATCTTTATTATCTATTAAATGATGATATAATAATAATATTAACAATTCAATAACTCTCATCTCATCGTCAAAAAATTTAACAAGATAGTTATTTTTCTAAATCCATTATTAACTAATTTAATATCATTAATTGTTATAAATAGATATAAATTTAAAAATATAATTTATTAAAAAAATTACACGTAACTATTATGTTAGATTTTTGTAATGGTACGATAAGTTATTAAATTGTCAAAATCATAATAATAAAAATTAAAAATTAATTTTTAAAAATACCAAAATAAAAAAATTATAAAAGATCAAAACAAAAAATACATTATTTTTCAATGACCAAATTGATATTTAAGTCTTTAATCAATTATAAACAATAAAAAAATTACTAATAAGTTGATTTTAATAAAAATAAAACATTTAATGGAAAATAATTTATTTAAATTTATTTCTTGGATAGTTTATGTAATGTATATTTTATTTATTTAAATTTATTTATATTTAAAAAAAATAAAATTACATTATTAAGTATCTTATGTATTGTGTGCGTATTTATTAAAATTATTCATACAAATAAAATGTAGTTAATAAGAAATTATATTAGCTGTGATAAAAATTAGAGTGTTCATAAAATTATTATTATTTATTTTGAAAATCTAAAAATTAATTATACTAAGGAAGAAAATATTTTCATGGCAATCTTGCCACATATTATTTTTCTTTCAAAAATTGTTTCAGTTTTTTTAATTTTAAAATTTAATCTTATTATCAATTATCATGTGTATTATTTGGAATTTGGATATTTTTCTTGAATACAAAAATTAGATAATAAATTCCTATTAGTAAAATCTAGTTGGGAAAATATATAAATGTTTTAATAATTCTTTTTATGATTTTTAGAGGATTATTAATTTTTTTTATCATATGATATACAAATCTAAAATCACAATAAATTCATATCAACAAACACATTGAATTTTAAATAAAATCTAAATTTACAATGAATAATAATTCTAGCATTGTCAATAGTTCATCACTATAGTCAAACCACAATAACTATGAACAAATGAGGATTATTTGCATAGATTTGGTATACAACAAGTAATATTTAAATTATTTATTATAAATATAAAATATAATTTATATATTCAAAATTCTCTATTATATTTAATGTATTTTTTCCATGTCAATCTAAATTTGATGAACTTTGTTAAAAAAAAAAATTAGAAAAATTCCCAATCAAAATTCCAGTAGGTCAAAATGCAAAATTGGAACAAAGCCCTTTTTTTCATTTTCCTTCCCTTAGATGCATCTACAAACACCCACCCCCTCACATCTTCAAATATGGTGCTGGTTAAAGCCAAAGGAAGGACACCATCTCTTTCCACCGTTGCTTACATGAATTCAGATATCACCGGGCGTTCATTACAAGGTAATGCTTTTTCTTTTTTTTTTTCACATTCCTTTCAGAGAGAAGAAACCCAGGATAAAAATTAGAAATGTTCTTTTGATAATGTTAATACACATTCCTAAATTTCAAAACACAAAAGAAAGAAGAAAAATATTATTACCTCGAGTAAAAATATTTTAAAAAATTTCTAATTGACATCTAAATATAACTAAATGATTTGGTTCCATTTTTCTTTGATGCTCAATTATAAAGTATAGACATATTAGGGTCTGCTTATGCTTCTGCATCAATGCTATGTGAGTGATAGATTCATGTTAAATGTTTGTTTGAGACTTGGAAACAAAAAACCAAATGCATAATCATAGGAAAGGAAGATGAAAATTGAATGATACTGTACAATTATTTTATAATGTTAATATATAAACATCAAACTCATGTTAAAATTAACACTCCAAGATGAAAGGTCAAGGATTAATTGCAAACTTAAAAAATTACATTGAGTTAGCTATTTTAATTGCAAGTTTTTAAAATAATAAATTGGAAGCAACCCGTCTTCAGTGATTTCTATTGCGTCTTGGTTAATAAAAATATATTTTTTACGTTTGTATTTTAATATTTTGTACGAATGTATTATTTTTAATTTATAATATTAGCAACATTTTTTAAATAATTGTAATAGTAATAGTATATTATAAATTCAAATATATTTAAAAAATAATTAAATAAGTAATATTAATATCACATAGTAAAATTCACATCCATTTTAATAAGTATATACTTAAAAGTGATTTTAGTTAATATTACCTAAAAAAAATCATTTTGATAAAAGTTCTTTCAAAATAAAAATATTTAAATATAAATCAAATTAGATTAAATCTACTTAAATTCATCCAAACTTGATTTTTTAAATTATAATTCAAACACACTCTTAAATTTTGATTCTTCTAATAAAGCAAAGTATTTAATCTCAGTTGTTATTAAAAAATATCGATTAATATTTTAATACTTGCATAATTCATGCATATGCAGTAATATCAATTATTAATTTTTTTGTTAATAACCAATATTACTCACTTTACCTTCTCAAATAAATTCTTCATTTCTAGAAGTTGCATTTATTATGCTTCAAAACGTTTTTGTTGTGAAAAATATTTGCCATAATTTTTTTTAATACAAATCAGCCCTTTCGCATTTGTCTTCACAAAAGGATTGACCACAACTTTTCCATTAAGAACAAACACGATATTGTGGCAAAATGTGACATTTTTAAGAATAATAATTATTTGATTCCGTAAAAAAATTATATAAATGAAGTATTAACACGAGAACGGAGAATCCTAATAATTTTTTTAATATTTGTAACTTCTAGACTTTTTCAATATTTTCAGATTTAAATTCATCAATGAGTTTTTTTGTCTAATTATCTTTATATGTAAATCTGCTCATTAGAATTAAGATCTATTATTATTTTAGAATTTTGAAAAATATGTACTAACAGTATGAGAAAATTTTACACTATAATTTAATTACAAACTACTCATCTCATTTCTAATTTCTATTTATAAGACACAAATTAAAAATAGTACTTGTTCTTTTTATAAATCCAATTTGTAATGTCTGTTACATTATTTTTTAGACTAAAATATTTTTTTACTGTAATTAAAATGCTTAAATGTATTAATTAGACTAAAATGTTTAAATGTCCTTAATTGTATTGACAAATAATTAAAGGAGAAAAAAATATTAATGACAAGTATAATTTTAAAAAAATATAAATTTAGGACATATTTATTACATTCATACTTAAAAAGATATCTATTTAGGAGAATAATCTTCTAATCATAAATTATAAATTTATTGACCTTTACCATAATTATTTTAAAAGTTATATCAAACATAATTTTTAATAGATTAAAATATAAAATTATTTTATACCGTTAATGTATAATCATTAAATTTATAAATATATATATATATATATACAATTTTTGTTTTGATTTATATCATAAAATATAAATTTTTATTTAAATTTATTATTATTTTAAAATGAAAAGTTTATTTAAATTAAATATGCATAATGAAAGTATGGGTAACACCGAAAACATACGCTAGTTCTATTTTCAAATTCGTAAACCAAACAGAAACATGGTTTAAAATATGGTGTACATTCAAAGTTCAGATGTCTCAACCACCATGCAGTCAACAATAGCAAATTATTATTATGATGTGAATTATTTCCCTTAATTTAGACTGTGGTCCTATTCAGAGAAGCAGACGTACGATGGATCTAGACATTCAAATTTAAGTGCCACAGACTATGTGTCTGTAACATCAACAACCAGCAAGATCTTGAACGGGAAATGTCATGCACTGGACAGTCTTCAAGGATCTCCAACAACCCATATTTTATTTAACTTTATTCTTTAAGAACTGATATTAATTTTAATTTATATAAAATCATTTTAGATATAAAATTACTAGTAAGGCTCTTAATGTTAATGCATACTTTTATTTCAAAACGTGATACTAAAATAGAAGCTTGAAATAATTTGATAATGAAGCGTCCAAAAATCTTAATCATGAATTTGTTTAAAGCAACGTGTTTGATCATGGCTCAGCCTAATCATGCATTGACCAGTGCCCATACAACTGTCTTTTTCTTATGTTCATATGAACATGTAGAATGGTATGGTAGGCACTATAAGCTAGACTTTGTGCATAGCCGAAAAGTAAACCTAGGGGCCCAAGAAGAATCACAAAAGGCTCCATATATACAAAAAGAAAAGGAAAGACAATTGTCCAACACAATATTTTTCCATTCATTTATCAATTTCTACTTGTCAACCACCGCTATACAAGGATACCTTATGATGCATTAACCCTTTAACACATTCCCTTTTTCTGAAAAATCATTTACAGGTGAGAAATAAAATTAAATAGATAAAAAAGAAAAGCAAAGCAAGGGAAAAGTAGTTAGGAAAAGTATTATTGGTTATAGTACTGCTTCAGTAGCAGTGTATGTTGTGTTAGTTGAGTATTATTGGCTCAATTATGATGAAAGTGCTAGTTCAGCCCAAGCCAGAGATGATGCCTTTAGCTCCACATTTATTGATGTGTCTATTCTGCTCTCCAACATAGTGCATAATTCACACATTGATGGACGGACAGAGGGATCAGGACTGATGCAAAGAGTTATCACCTCACATATTGCTTTGAGGTCTTCATATCTAAAATGTTTCAACTCAGGATCCACCACATATGACATTACTTCTGGCATTTCAAGATAGTCCCTAGCCTGCAGCACATGAGTTTAACATTAAAGACTTAAGACACATTTGGGTAAACATCTTAATTAAAGGCTTATTGGATAACTGTTTATCATATAAGTATTGGGCTTACTAACCAACGTCCTCGTTAGAAATCACATTAAAGCACATTTACAAATTATAAGAAACGTGATTTTACATATCTTAATAAAAATTCCTCTACTTTTAATTATTTAATAACAATGATTAGTATTTGCCTGTAAATATTTCTATAAAAGTTACTTTTACAACTGAAGAGGAAATTTGACTACACTATTTTCATATAAGCTATAGGCTGTTTCTATAAGCCATCATAAAGAGCTCATTGAAATAAACTGAAAACAGCTTATGGATGTATCATAAACTATTTTCATAAGTTTTCCCATACACTTGTAGAAGTACTTATGCCTTAAGATAAATTCAAATAAAGTGTAAATAAACATCCAAATGGATCCATGATGCTTTAAGCAATGATGCCTTAAAAAGAAATATTCAAATTTTTAGGAAATTTCTTACCCAATCCACCAAGTACCCTTTGTCCTTGCAGTATGGAGGTCTCCCACTGATTATCTCCAGTAGAAGTACTGCAAAAGCATAGATGTTTCCTTTGGTGTCGAGACGGCGTGCTTTAAGAGAGTTTGGTAGAACACAAACAGCACCCTGGCCACTAACAGAACCGGAATTTTTTTCTGATCTTTCAAGAATTGTCTTCCAACTTTCAAAATCAACCAGCTGAAATTTAAGGTTCATTACAATAAGAAAATAACATAAGGCTACAGCACATAACATAGGTGCATGTCAAATGACTCTTAATTATCCTCATTTTTCACTGCAGTAAGATATTCAGCACAATCATACGTATGTTAGAAAACTTAAACTAGGTTTCTTGCACACCTTAGGGGAAAAATCTTCCGTAAGGTATACGGCATTGGAATTCAATTCTGAGATAGTGAATGGCGGCTCAATTTCAGTGTGCAAATACTTGAGTCCACGTGCAATGCCTATGATAATTTTCATACGACGCGTCCAAGACAACTGGCACCCTTCTCCATCTGCAGCCATGATTTAATTCATGAAGGAACCGAAACACAAAAAAATACAAGTAGACAAGCTAAGAAGCGTGGCTTACAACAATGTAGGTGCTCATAAAGTGTTCCATTTGATGCATATTCAAAAATCAGCATCCTTGTAAATGGACTGCTCTCTCTACAATATCCTAGCAGCTTTCCTGTGTTATCATGATCTAACCTTGCCAAGTCTGCTACCTGAATTAAAATTTAAAAGATTAGTTCAATTATTTGTTCGTCAATTCTTGCAAACTGTAGGCATTGGAATGTTCCATTCCATTTACCTCTCTCTGAAAATAGAGCTCAAGGTATCCTGTCCAATTCTCTTCCTTGATGCAGAGGGAAATCACAGCAATTTCAGGCCCACCTTTCAATGTACCCTTGTAGACCACACTATCTGGTGAGGACCCGATTATGTTGCTGAAGTCCTCACAGGCCACTTCAAGGTCCTGTCTGCTATACCTCGTCACATCCTTCAACATCTCAGAGTCTGCACATTGATAGCGTCAAATATGTTCAAAATACTACACAAAATATCAGTAGTAAATATTAAATACACAGTAAAAAGCGAAGAAACCAAACCTATATGTACTGCCATGTGATCTTTCCCGCTTGCAGATTTTTTCCAAGGAATAATGATAGATGATTTGTTGTTACACCTCTGAATCGCAGTGAAAATAGCAATAACAAAGAGCGAACCAACCATAGTTCCCGTCACTATTTCTAGAGCCAAAAGCCAAGCAGGTTTTGATGCTTCTCGATGCTTGGTCACATGTTTTGTAGAAGGTGGGTACTTTGGGTTTGCTACTGGACCGCTTTGGGCAGGTGAAGCATCAACTATTAAATAATAGCTCATTATTATATGTAAAACAAGTAAGGAACGATTATAGGCAAAGAGTATATCCTTGTAAAATGGATCAAATGTATATCAGATTCGCAAAAGTTCATACTACCCATCTTTCCGTTCTCAACATAATGAAGTCTAGAATAAGTTCATTTCATCTCTTCCGTATAAGTCAAATTTATGGCATGTTGATGAAGATACATCCTAATTGATGCCTTAAATTTTAAATGCAAAAGATATCATGTTATACATACCACATTGTGCCAAAGTCCGCTGTTTTATGTCTTTGATGTGGAGACAATTTCCTTGAAAGCTTGATCTGCGTGATAAAGTTTACGTTTTCTAAGGAGAGTGACTAGAATTTCAACACAATAAGAAGATCAATAGAGTACCTTGGAAGATATGCCAAGCATTTGGGTATGCTACCAACAAAAAAGTTATATGAAAAATCTGCAACTTTTAACTGAGATGAACGACAGAAGCCAGTTAAATTCACCTCTGAGGCATACCTGAAGAAATAATAGGAACAATACGAGTCAGATTAATAGGTGAGCTTGGCAATGTTTTCTAGATACAACAATTTTAAGCAAATTCGTAATGTCAAAAGTGGTTTAAGTGTTTTTAATTATATCCTTTATACTCAGTGACTTGCTTCCTGAGCACATTAAAAATTTAGCGTTATCAAATTAAACTTAAAAGATAATAGAAGAAACTATATCTTGTTTGCTTTAGTAGACACTAATGAAACTGGTAAATGACATTTGAAGAAAACAGTAATATAAATCCTACCAACTGTATGCAGACTAAAATTAAGGTATTTTGGTCATTATGAATCCTACCAACAGTAATTTGACTAATTACTACTGGTAAAGGACTAACCCATCTCACGATGATAATCTACCACAGATATAACAGTTCTAGAGGCCTACACTCTATAACATGTACTGTATTCATAAACAAAGAAGAGTTCGATCAATCAGATGAGAAAAGACTACATGAATGATGATGATGAATCAGTAACAAACTACACTTATTCAATTTCAAAAAAAATTACTGACATCCGGTGCATATTTGAAGAAAAATTTGAACTGCCACAACCAGGAAGAGATCCTTGAAGCTTATTCCTATCCAGCCGAAGCTCTTGAAGGTATTTCAAATTTCCCAGCTCTGGAGGTAGCCTACCAGTCAACCCATTGGACTGCAGGTTTCTGCAAGAATGCAATGGAATTAAAAACACAAGTCCACAAAAGAATTTAAGAGTCATTAATTTTGGAAGAGCATATTAATTTCCTTTTACATTTTCATAACTTGGGTCAAATTTCCAATCTGCGGAGGAATTGGTCCAGTTAATTGATTCATTCCCAAATCTAACACCTTAAGAGATTTCAACATGCCCAATTCTTTAGGTATTACTCCAATGAGATTGTTGCCATGCAAGATCCTACAACAATAAGAACCAAAAATAAGTTTCAACCGTGACATTCCAGCACTATAAGTCAGTGCAATAACACTGGATCGCTACTTAAATAAAGTAAGTCTTTCAGAATGAAGTATGGATAGGAGAAAAACAGGGAGCATACAGTTCCTGTAAGTAGGTGATTTTTCCAAATTCTGGAGCAAGAAATCCCCTTAATGAAGCCCCTGATATGTTACTGCAAAGAAGGATTCCACTCTGTCGTATTAGAAATGTACTACCTTAGAAATGTATATCACTGATTGACCATCTCAGCCATGAAGCACGTCACATTGCAAGACAGGACTAAATTTACACTCCAAAGAAATGTATTAAATGCTAAATGGATCCGTGATATCTTAAATCTTACAGCTTGATGACATGATCTCGAGTTGCAGTGCAAGAAACACCATTCCAGTCACAAAGATCTGAATCTAAAGTATTCCAATTGGACAAAACCATATGTGGATCTTCATACACAGCTTCCTTGAAAGTTTTAAGTGCCCAAACTGTGAAGAAAAAAACAAATTCTACAATTCAAAAAATAATAATAATAAAAAGACAATGCAAATGCTTCATTGCTATGAATGTATATCATAGTTACCCAAGACAAAAGTAGAAGGAGAATGAAAAGAAATTATTCGATCTCAAAACTTCCAAGTTCACCCAAGAACCAGAAATGGCAAATTTTGCAACATGATGATGTCATGATACTATGCACATTACACAAGAACTCAAAGGAGATCATTGACTAAAATGAACCAAAAGATCATCAGATTAACCATTGTGGTGCTTTGTTTGTCTTTTCCCAACACCCAAACAGAAGTTAACACGGGTATAAAATCGAGATCTGAGAGAGAAAGTGAATACTCGGCCATAACTCTCACCTTCATCGGAAGGGACCATGACAGAAGCCACAAAAGAAAGGGTGGAAACCAAACCAAGTAACAACAATGAAGTACATAACTTCATTTTTTTCTCCCAAAATTTTCTATACTATGTTGCTTCTTCCTTGATAGTCAGCTTCAAAGGTGCTCTTTCCAACAAAAGTAGAACTCAGCAAAGAAAAAAAATATGATGTTATGAAACTGAATTTTCCAGAACTTGCTGGTATTTATACCATAAAAAAAAAAGTACAAACTTAGCAAATTTGAGAGGTTCTGAAAATGCGCACTTCTGATAGAATTTTAAATGGTAGATTTGAGAAGGGGCAGTGGAATGAGGAAGAGAGAAAAAGGAATGGTGAAAGAGGGTGACACTGACACTGCACTAGACTAAAGTCTGAAGACAACCCAGAAGAGGATGAAACTTGGATTCAAAGAGAGTTTATCCAAGTTTGGATTTTGATGGCACTAAGGCTGATGAAAAAGAAGGGCCATTTATTTTGAATTACATTTAAAATGGCGGTTTATGGATATTTTTAATGTAAAAATTCTTTGTTTTTGTGTGTTGTGTACAGGGGACTTGGACTGTGCTTCTTTCTTTCAAAATCAAAGCAATTGGAGTGATTAATGTGTGTAACAAGGACTCATCGGTGATGGGGATGAAGCTCATTGTTTTTTTTTTTTTTTGCTGAGAGGTGCTACATGCTATGCATATACTATCTCTTCAATGTCGTGACACGAGAAATTGGTAGTTATGTTTTTCTCGTCGTCAGTCAAAGCCTCAAAGGTTGTTCCAATGAGATTACAACTTACAATTGATAATTAGAGTTAAGTTGTGCAACCAATATTTAAATTAATAGTAAATTATGAGTAAAATCCTTTTAATTTATCTTTTAGCAATTTTTCTAAGATGTATATTTAATTTATTCATAAAATTATATTTTAAATTTATAACAAATTATTTAATAACATTTCTCTTCTTTTTTTTCTTTTTTTTTAATTTATCTCTATTTTTTCTCTTTTCTCTCAAACATTTTTAATAAATTTAAATTTTTTTCCTATTTATATTTACATGACGACATGTTTTTTTAATATAAATTTTATTTGCATTATTTTTTTAAATTAAATGTAACTATTTATCTTTAATTATACTGCTTTAATTTATTTTTTCCTTTTCTCTCAAACATTAATATTTTAAACTTTTCACTTACGTGTATTCTTATGTTTGACATATTTTTTGAATACTCAATTGTGTTTATGTTATTTATTTTCATTTCTTTTTCTCTCTTTTAAAATCAAATGTAACGATTTATTTATGATTACACAACTTTTGTCACTTTAATTTATCTATCTTTTTTTCTTTTTTTAGTTTTTTTTTATTTATATTCTTTATCTTCTCTCTCAAACATTTTTAATAAATTTGAATTTTTCTGCTACTTGTATTTATATGATAACATGCTTCTTTAATACAAATTATATTCATGCTATCTATTTTATTTTAAATCAAATGTAACTTATTATCTTTAATTGTACTACTTTTGTCGCTTTAGTTTATCCCTTTCTTCTCTCTCAAACATTAATATTTTAAAACTTTTCACTTACATTTATTATTGTGTTTGACATGTTTTTTGAACACTCAATTGTATTTATGTTATTTATTTTTGTTTTTTTCTCTCTTTTCTAAAATCAAATATAACGATTTATTTATGATTGCATCGCTTTTGTTACTTTCATTTTTTTTCTTTTTTGTGTTTCTTTTTAGTTTTTTATATCTATTCTTTCTCTTCTCTCTCAAACATTTTTAATAAATTTGAATTTTTCACCTACTTGTATTTATGTGACAACATATTTTTTTAATATAAATTTTATTCACGCTATCTATTTTTTTTAAAGTCAAATGTAATTGTTTACCTTTAATTGCACCACTTTTTTCGTCTTATTTATCCTTTTCTTCTCTTTCAAACATTAATATTTTAAAACTTTTCACTTGTGTGTATTCCTGTGTTTGACATGTTTTTTGAACACTTAATTGTATTTATGTTATTTATTTTTGTTTCTTTTTTTCTATTCTAAACTTAAATGTAACGGTTTATCTATGATTAAACCATTTTTGTCACTTTAATTTATCTCTCTCTCTCTCTCTTTTTTTTTTGTTTTTTTATCTTTGTTCTTTATCTTCTCTCTCAAATATTTTTAATAAATTTGAATGTTTCTTCTACTTATATTTATATGATGACATGCTTCTTTAATACAAATTATATTCACACTATCTTCTTTTTTTTTTTAAATCAAATGTAATTGTTTATCTTTAATTACACCGCTTTCGTCGCTTTAGTTTATCCCTTCCTTCTCTCTCAAACATAAATATTTTAAACTTTTTCACCTACATATATGCTTGTATTTGACATGTTTTTTTAACACTTAATTGTATTTATATTATTTATTTTTATTTCTTTCTCTCTCTTCTAAAATCAAATGTAGTAGTTTATATATGATTACGCCACTTTTAATAGATAAAAGAGAGTAACAATTTTACTAAATTAATCTTAGTCTTAATTGGTTTTATTAAAAATGATACAAGACAATGATGATATTAAAATAAACATGTTAAGAATATAAATAAATAAAAAATAATCAACACTACATTGAAATACTAAAATGACAATAACTTTGAAACAATTTTTTCCATATATAATATATAACAACTGTAATGAGATAGAGGAAATAATAAATTTGAATTTTTCACTTGCTCATATTTTTAATTCTCACATACTTTTCAAACATTTAATTATATTTATTTTTTTCTGTCTCTCTTTAAAGTAAAGTATAATAGTTTTTCTTTAATTGCACTACTTTTAACACTTTAGTTTATTCTTCTTTCCTTTCTCAAACATTATTAATAAATTAAATTTTTTTACTTGTTCTTATTTTCTCTCTTACATACTTTTCAAGCACATAATTATATTTATATTATTTTTCTTTCATATCAAGTGTAACAATCTGTCTTTAATTGTATCACTTTTACATTTTTTTTATATTTCTTATAGGTATCCTTCTTAAAAAAGTCTTACTCAAGATACTGTTAAGTTTTAAATGTAAGCATTAAACTCAATTTTACATTTTTAAATTTAAAAAATAAACTAAATTATTTAAAATAAAAATAATATTATTTTTTATTATTTATTGTTTTATATATTTTAAACATTGACCATTATAAAAAGAGAATTTACACATTACACATAGCAATTTTTCATTGACCTAAAACTTGGCCTTAAGTTTATGACAGCAGCATCATGCATGTGAATTTCTCAAGGTTCCACATTAATGACAAAAGAAGAAAGAGAAAAAAAAAAGAGAAAGAAAGAATAATAACAAATTAATCTTGTTTGATTAACAAGAAAACAAAAAGAATGAAAGAGAATTATGTGAAAACATAGTGTATATGTATGTGGTAGTGTATAATTATGTGAAAATTTTAAATTTTAATGTGAGTCTCACACCTTTTATATTTTACATACTAATTAATTTTAATTTAAATATTTTTCTCTATTCTATTTTATTTTATTTTCTCATTTTCTTTTATCAAAACCAAACATATTAAATTGATTTTGATTCATCAAATGTTAATCACACAATTCATCAAATTTTGAAATAAAAAAAATGAATAACAATATCCATCCGTTTATTTATATAATTTGTCTAATTCAATCCAAGTCTTTTTATTTTATTTTATCAACCACATATATTAGATATGGAGAACTCTGCACAGGTTTCTTATTCTCCATGTAAGGCGTCAAATTAAGAAGGAGGAAGATCTGGAGGATCGTAGCAAGAAAAAAATGTAAAAACGCGGAACATGGAGATTGTAGGGAGTGGTGAGAACAATGGTCAAGAAAAGTCTTCGTAGGATATACTGCTAGGGTTCGAAGCTTGGGATGATGGTGGTTAAAGTTTAAATATTATTTAGTCAAGCATGTTCAATATCGTACATGATAATGCAAATTGAGATTTTAAATTATAGACAAATAACGTCTATTAATCCAATAAAAAATAATTTCGTATGCTGTTCAAAATAAATTAAATATGCAAGGATGTTTTCTAAAAAAGTAATGACCTTTTTATAAGCATAAAAGCAATAATTAATGAGAATTCTATACATAAATAAAATAATGAAATAATTAGGAACAACTCATTGGTTGATGCTCTATTTTGTGTAAAAAACAGAAATCATATGCAAAATTACTGATATAGTGTTCAAATATGTATTTGAAGTAAATAATAAAAATGGCGTGAGTATGATGTTTTGTCGCCAAGCTTTCGAGTAATCATAATAGATATCGCGATTTATCGTAATAAACAAATCAATAAAGACAAAATGACTTGAATTGACTTTTGGCACGACGTAAACCCCCGCTTTTAATCTCAATCACATTTCTCTAATTATTAAATATTTTTAAGGGTTCTAATTAATAAAAACAATGATTAATGAGTAGAATGTATGTCATTTTCTAAAATACAGAAACAATTAGGTTTTTTTTTTAATAAATACTCTATTATTTAATATAGGAGGAAGTAGAGTATAACTTCTAAATCACTCAGTTTTTTTCCACATATTATTACCAAAATAATATTCTAAAAAAAAGTCATTTTTATAAAATCTATCTATTTCTTTAACCAAAATTTATCTATTTTTCCTTAATTATTAGTCAATGTCAACGAATTAACAACAATTGTCCTGCTTGCGAAAAGTTATTTTGATTAATTTTTTTTACGAAGAATACTACTACTAACTAAAATTAATTATTTAAATTGTATGGTTGATGTTTAGTTAGGTGATATATTAGCTAAGCAAAAGTTCTTTTTGAAAAAGAAAGGAAATGCTTCCGAAATTCTACATTTCACAGTTGTTCTCCATCCAAAACCATTATTAAAGCTAATGTCATTCATCAATTATCTTTTTGGTCTTGATGTATAACAACTCCCGCTCCTACCCTGGATTTCTTTTCTAATTTCTTGTTTTTAATTAATTAATAAGTCATTAATGCATGATGCATTAGCGGGTGAATTTATCTTTCTATGTCTTCATATTTATGTTCATATATGCTTACTTTAAGTCTCGTTTGTTTTATCATTATAAAATCAATTTTCATATTTTTCGATGAAAAATGCATTTCCAATACAATTTATCTCAGTATTTTCATAATCAATTTTAGTCTGATGATAAATCAAACAGGCAGTTAGTCATTCTATTTTTACAGCTTGGGAATAAATATAGAAAAGAAATGTCCATAATTAAATGATAAACTTAATAAATACGAAGAGCACATGGTTTTATTATTGACTTTTTGTATTAATGGTATACGAGAAGTCTATTCTTTATAATGATAAGGGGTAACAAAAGACAAATGGAGATATTGTTTAAGTTGAAGGGCCATCATCAACAGTGCTTCCAAGCAAGACCCTCTTAAAAAGGTTGGAGTATATTTAAAGGAAGAAGGAACCTAATGATCCTGAACCAGATTGCACAATAAGACGCCTTCAAAACCCAGTTAAGCTTAGGCAAATGACCAAATAAAATAAAACTCAATTCTCATGTACAACAACAGTTATTTAAAAATGGAAGAAAATGAATATACTGATGTACATGTATTTTTTTTAATTGTATTTGAAGTCAGCTAGTTAATTAGCTATCAAGTATTGAAGATGTGGCATAAAGACAGGTTGGGTCCTGTTTGCTAGAACTTTTATAATATGGGATGTTTTTTTGTTTTAGCCTTTGTCAAAGTTTCATCCACGTCCATGTTGGAGGAGGCAAGCCTGGGGCTTCCTTTCACCTGGCATGAAGAATCCCCCATGTGCCTGCTTTTCATAAGGACCCCCTCATGCATTTCTTTATTCTTATATACTCTCTTCCACAATAAAGAGAAATTCCTCTATGTACTTTCTCTGTTCCTTGTTAGGTTTCTTCATTTAATCGGTTGCTATAGTCCCATCAATGCCTCCTTTATCATTTTCTTTTTTCTTTGCTTTTGTGCAATCTAAGAATTTTCTAAGCTTTCCTAAAGTTAGTCCGTAAATCAGTATATAATGTAATTTGATTAGTTGATAATCATGTCTCTCAAAGATTTATTTTTTAGTTTATAAGTATAGATAAATATTTGTTAGAAGGGATTAACTTCTTAAATAAATCTATTTAGAAGGATTCATTTTTAAATAAATATACTTATTTTAAAATATTAGTGTCTAACTTTTTGTTGAGAATTATTTTGTACACCTTAAAAAAGTTGACTCGTGAAACTTATCATTAAGTAAAGTAATTTATGAAGAGCATACAGAGAGGAGATTAATTGAAATGCCCCGTGAAAGTTAAGTGATTGATAGAGAAGAGTCCTAAAGTTGACCCTACTAATATAATTCTTGCCCTTGTAAATTTTGTAATTAATGTTCAAAATTTCTTCCCATGCGACATTATCATGCTTCCGAAACACTAATTGAGACGACATAATATGTTGGGGACGGTGCTTCTTAATTCTTATTCTTATTAGACCAATTTTGCTTTGTTCCCTAGCTTGTTTTGTTCTGCTCAACAAGGCTTTTATCCTTAGAAGTTAGTTTATGTGTCAATTCGTAATCAAGATTGATTAAAGAGCAAGGAATTGGAACTTTCGAAGTTTGGTTGGACACACGGATATATAACATTGGCTAATTTTGGAAAGTAAGAGCACTATCAAATTGGTGAGCTTAAAAGTAGCTTACGGAAATTATTTTTAGGTTTTCAAGTCAAATTGTCTCTCTTACTTTCAAAAACCCCATTGCTGCAACTTGCTTTAAAATTGCCAAAATCACAGAAACAGCTACAGAGAATCTTTTAGTTGATAATGATATGTAACTTCACGCTTAAGCATGCTTTAGAACCTTTTTTTTTCCTCTGCAGTGGCCGATAATTCAGGTTTGGTTATAAGCAATATAGTACCTTCAATTTTACTAGAAGATTAAGTGCTTAATTTGGCCACATTCTTTTACCATTTTGTTATGTGAAAATAGTTTATACACTCCATCAAATGATAATCTTTCAACGTGTATAATAAGTTCATTGATTTTATAATAACTATATTAAAATTATGTTAATTATAAATTTTTATTAATTGACAGTAAAAAATATATTAACAGTCAATAAAAAATAATATTTTTATTATTACAATTTGTTTATATTTATAAGTTATGAATAAAATAATTATACTGCTTACCTGATTGATAATTTTTTTTCTTCTTATTTTAAATTATTTGTGTGTCAAATATTTGTTGATTTATTACAATTAAAACTATATAATTACATTTATAATTATATAAATGAAAACAACAAACGTTAAATAAGTAGAGTTTAAATTTTCTCTAAGAGAAATAATACTCATATCTGATCTCCAATCAGTAAAGTTTTGAATGAAATTGTCTTATAAGGAGAATTCATATGAAAAACATATATTGAGTGTCACCGCTAATATATATGATGGTGATGATTACGAAATGCATCAATTTCTGATAAAACGTTTAAGGGATGGAATGAAGGAGGAAAGGATGGCGAAGCATCGGCATCGGCATCAGCATCCTCCATGGTGATCGGCCCACACCATGCAATATTAAATGATTCAACCATCTTATATATATTCTTATATTATCCAATCACTTAAAGAAACAAAAATAGAGGCAGATTTGGATTTTTTTTAAAATTTTTTTTTATACTATGTTATTTTACCATAGAAGAAATAAAAAACAAATAAAATTATTAGAGTATATATAATGACAGATTTTTTTTATAATTATTTTGTTATTTTCTTCTGTATAACATCATAACAATTCATAATAATAAGAGAAGATCCTAATAAGTTCCTTTTTGTTTTTAATTATATTTTATCTTTTAATATGACAACATCATATTATGTGAGAAAAATATATATAAATTCGTATTTCTGAGTCGAGGAATTCTTTTCTTTTCTTTTTGACATAGAGACGAGAAAATCTTAGTCTTTCTTTATTAATAAAATCACATTCGGCATGCTTTTAACCTTCTAATCGATCAAATTAATGTTCGACCATAAGTCCTCCTTTGTCAATTCTGGGAATATTTTGCATTAATTCAAGTTCTCATCGATAACATGATGTGTTGAAACAGAAACAAAAAATAATTATGGTATTATTGATTTTGAAATCACGTTCCAATATGATGGTTCTACGGTGAAAAAAATTATGACTGCCATACTTAAATTGAGTGTGTTTTAAATTATTAAATTTATATTTAAGATAATTTATAATAAAAAATGATTAATTATTTTAAAAAATAAAAATGTTGATTACTTATTTAAACAAAACCAAACAAATTATAATCATAGAGAAAGATAAAAAGTTAAATTTGCATAGAGTATCTTTAAACTGTTAATGGATCAATAAGGCAATGAAAAGCGCGAGACCATCAAAGGTTTGGAATGAAAGATATTGAGAGTATAAATGAGGATAATTTCCTATTCCTAATGAAAAATATTGGAATGAAAGTAATTACCTGTCTATTGAGTGGATAGATTAAATAGAATAGTTAAAATTGCATATTATAAAACATTCACAAATGATTTTGCAAAATCAAAAAGTTTAAAATAAGGATTGATAACTAAGTCTCTTTTAATAAAAAGCTAAACTGAGTATTTTGATTAGAACTAATTTTTAACACGACATGTATCAAAGAAAATAAAATATTATTTCCTAACTTTATTATAAGATTTAAATAATTAATTTATTAAAATTAAAAAAATTAATTATTTTAATTGAAAACATTAAATTTATTTTAAATTAATATTTTTTTTAAATTATTAATTAAAAAAAACTAACAAACATTAATAAATTATATTTCTTCTATTATTACGTTATTTTATAACTAATTTTAATTAAAAATATTTTTATAAAAAAATAATTAATACAAAAGACATTCAAAATTAAATTTTATAAAAATAATTAAATCACATTTTTAATTTAGATCTTACAATAAGAACCAAAGATGATAGATGACAATAATTTCCAATCTTGTATACATAATAAAATTAACATATGAACATATCAACAAAAAATAATTAAGTCTCTTTAAAATTAATATATGATTTTATATATTAAAAAATTGAATAAATTATATAAAGACCTCTTAAGATTTAATAGAATTATACAAATATTTATGCTATTTTTTATTTTTACACTAATCTTCTTAATTTTTATAAATATATACTTACACTATTTTTTATATTACATTAATATTCCCTATAAGAGATAATTATAATGATTAAAATGTTAAAAAATATTTATTTAATTTCACAAAATCTTAATAAATATCTATTAAATTTATTGAATGAGATTAATATCAGAGTTCATAAATAATATTATAATATAATTTTTAAAATTTTGTACTTTAAAACCTAAAAATTGTACATGTGGTTTTGTCAATAAAAAA
>JAMLFT010002680.1:0-24509 GCA_026544285.1 Pachyrhizus erosus | reverse complement strand
ATTACTGTAAATTTTTAATATTTATATTTATTTTTTATAAAAAAATATTTATATTTTTTCTTAAAAAAAGTTAAAACATTTACAATAATAATAAACCCATTTATTTGTGTTTATTTAATATATTTTTAATAAAATAAGTAATTTTTATTTTTTATATGTTTGTCTAAAGTTTTTTTAATTAAGTTTTTTAAGAAGTAAATTATATTTTTTCTAAAAAAATGTTTTAAAAAAATTAAACAACAAAAAAAATACATGTAACTAACTATATATACATATACATGTATGTTAAAAAACAAAACAATTTTTTCTCTCCTCTTTCCTCTTTAAAATATTTTAGACTAGGATATTTCTTCCTTTATCTATATTCACTTGTAGTTTGATTTGCAAATTCAATCATTAATGTAGCATTCTTGTAATTATTGTTATATTGTTGTAAATTTTTCCTAATCCTCCAACTATTCACTCTTATGTTGTAAATTGTTATATAGTAATATAATGAACACATTTATATTACTATATATGCCGTATATATAATATATAATTTATAACTATATTACTGTATATAATATAACACCATCATTACATTAATCTAAGAGTATATTTCATGTCATATCAATGCCATTAGCAACCCAGAATCTGTCAAATATTTTCATATATCTTTTCTCTTTTTATCCTTACTCTTATTTTTTTTCCTATTTCACTGATGATTCAATGGAAAAGACAGTTGATTCTCTCAACAAAAACAAAAGGATTGCAGAAGAGAAGAATGTCCACCGAAGTGATTTTCAATGTTATTACCTTTAGAATAAAAAAGATTTAGTTCTTGTATATATTAATTTCATTCTCTCTATAATTCCCATTACTATATTTACAATCTCCATCTTTTACCTTTTTTTCATATTTTGTAATATTGCTATTGATTTTTTTATCTTCTTTGTTTTTAATTTTGTTTTATCCTTACTTTTTTTTTTCTTTTGTTATTGCAAAGGAATATGTTCCACTAAAATGATTTTCAATATTATTATTTGCGTGATAGCTTAAAAAAGAAGGACTTGTACATGAAAATTGACACAAAACCGATTGATAAAAGTAATAAAAATAAAATATAATGTTGAACACTGAAATCACACATAAATGCAACAATATAATTGAGTTTATAAATCTTTAATGCTTTTAGTTTTTACATTTTATTCCCTTATTCTTTTACTTCCTTTCCATAGAAATGGGACAAGAGTTGGTCTACCATTTAAGACCACGGTCTCCAACTAATAATGGATACTTGGAGACTGTGTTTATCAACAAAAAACAAAAGGTTGAAGAAGAACAAATATTCCTAAACTTTTTGAGTTTGAAGAACCCCCACAGAACTTCAGTAGACTGGACAATATAGTGAAGTCAGCAACAAAACATTGTAAAAAATAAAAAAATCATTAAATGTAGATCTATGTTAATATATATATTTTTTTTTTCAATAACCATTCAAGCGAAGAGTGGCTAAAAGATAATTGTTTACTGTTTTTAGAGTTGTGTCGTTCCATATAAACCCATTTTGGATTCCTGAAATTTGTGTTCCAATTATTGGTCTTCCTAAAATTGAAAATATAAATCCTGGATACAATTTACTTGTGTTGTTCAAATGACAAATTTAATGTGTATATTAACTACTTATTTTCCATTTCATTTGCTATACTATTAGGAAGTACCAATAGTATATGCCATATTTATTGTACATAGCACTAAAACAGTTTGATATGTACATATAAATTTTGATTATTTTAAAACATATTAGTTTGTTCAATTAATGTGTGTATTTGATTTTTTTAATTTTATTATTAAATATTTATTGAATTTGAACATGAAATTGGTGTTGTTACAGCATATTGGTTTTTTTTTTTACATGTAATACATTGTAAATTGGTGGAAGCCAATGATTATTATTTGCATGTGTACATCTAATATAAATATTATGATATTGTTGTAAGTTTTACCCCACATTAGCAATATTAGATGTTGACATTTTAGGGACAACAAAGATTTGTCATATCTTCTTCTAGATAGCAGCCATGTTTCACTTTTTGAATAAATATCGTCATACCTTGCTCGTGCTATTTTCTATATGGATTTAAGAAACTACAATTAGAATTAAATCATTATTTAATTAATGTTATTGTTTTATTAATGTTAATTTCACTATAGTTTAACTACAAAATGAATCGTTAAATCTTGTAATAGTGGCTTGACTAATTCATCAACTAGTCCAGTTTTAAAAATATGACACAACATTATTTTAGTATGTTAACTATTTATTTAAAACATATTGAATATTTTTAAAATTATCAAAACATTACATATTATATTTTTCATACATTATCTCTTTTTTTCAACTTCTCAACATGTGTCCTAAAAACGTGTTAGCTAAACCTATTTTAAAAAAGAATCAATCATGTTAGATCAATGCATAAAACTACCACTATAAATACATGATCCTTCCCCCTCCCTTTAAATCACGGGTATTTATAAGTCACCTTTTGAACAAATAATTTAGGTCACATAAATAAAATATGTAGATCATTCTATTTACTTTTTGTTGGGTTTATTTTTTTTTTTTAGATTTGTGTCTTAAATTTTTTTAATTTTTGTTATTAGTTAATGGTTTTTTTAACTTTTTTTCTTTATTTTTAATTTTTCAAAATTTTCATTCTCATTTTTAGTTTTTTAGATTAGAAAAAAATTAAAGAACTAAATTATGTGTTAGAAATGGATTTGATATAATTAAGTGTTATAACAAGTAAATTATGTTTAAATTAAAGAATTAAGTGTCATAAAAAGGAAAGAGAGAGAAAAAAAAAGCTATCATTGGCGTTTGTAATAGCATATAAATAGCATAGTCCTCCTTCTTTGTTTTTCCACATCATAGAGAAGAATAAAAGAACATAGAGAGATCCATCAATTCATTTCCTTTTCTTCTGAATCCAATGGCTGATCAGCTCACCGACGAACAGATCTCTGAGTTCAAAGAAGCCTTTAGCCTCTTCGACAAGGATGGCGATGGTCTCTTTTCTCTCTCTTAGATTATATCTCATTTCAATCTCACTTTTCTTTCTTACCCTTTCAATTATTTTGTTAAATTTTTAATCTTTTCCTTTTGGGTTCCTTCTCTTTTCACTCTTTGCTCCTCGATTTTTGTGGATGCATGAATGAATAGGATTCACATTCTCACTTAAATTTTATCCCTTTTCTTGTTTTTTCCTTTACTAATGTTGATTGTCACATGATAATTTTTGGTGTTCTAAGATTATGGAATTGGTTGGCATGAACGTTTTCAATTTTAACTTGAGATTTGATTTATGGGTGTTTGATTTTTTTATCATAAATCTTAAATTGTTTGTGTGGATGTGACATTTGGTGTTACATGTTTAGATTTGTAAATAACTCAATATCCGAGAAAAAACTATAAACATCCACCTCTATTTTTGAGATGGATTTAGATAAAAAGAGACAATGGTAGATGTGATGTAAAAAAAAAAAAGTAGAAAGAAAATGGATTAAAAATATATAAAAAAATTATGTTTATAATTACTCATGCGAAATTGATCCCTTCACGTTTTTTTAGTGTATTTTTGCAATGTTTTTTAATTTTGAAGATATATTTGTGAATGAATGACAACTTCATGGTATTTTATCTTTGATTAGAATAAGAAAGTGGAATTTATGATTAATTAACTATTAATAATCTTTTTGATTACCATTGTTAGAGTTGTGTGTGGTTATAATGAATAATTGGAAAGTTTTTTTATCCAGTACTGAATTTGTGAGTCTTGTATGGTTATAATACATTTATAGAATTACAAAATTGTATACAAAGGATTCAATTAACCTGGAATATTATGTTTACCACTCTCCATGTGCACATTCTTGCCACGAGTATTGATTTGTGTTTGAAACTTTTGAACAAAATTGGGGAATACGAGTTGAGCAGAAAAGAAAAATTTTAGATTCGAGTGTTCATCTTATAGCGTGTTTGGTTGGATGTTGTTGATGAGTTTATCCATATCCAACCTGAAGCTAATAATTATAGTTTCTACAATTTTGGGCCAAATTGTTATGACTTTTTTACTTTTTGATGAGTTTCCAAGCATACACTTAATTAATTCTTAAATTGGATCATGTAGTTCCTTGTGATGTTGAATCACTTGTTTGTGTTTAACATTTTTTTATTTTTTTTTTCAAATGATATAGGTTGTATTACCACCAAGGAGCTTGGGACCGTGATGCGATCACTTGGGCAGAACCCAACAGAGGCTGAACTGCAAGACATGATAAACGAGGTTGATGCTGATGGGAATGGTACCATTGATTTCCCAGAATTCCTGAATCTCATGGCCCGCAAGATGAAAGACACTGATTCGGAGGAGGAGCTGAAGGAGGCTTTTCGAGTGTTTGACAAGGACCAAAATGGCTTCATCTCTGCCGCAGAACTTCGTCATGTGATGACCAATCTCGGTGAAAAGCTTACCGATGAGGAAGTCGATGAAATGATTCGCGAGGCTGACGTTGATGGTGATGGTCAAATCAACTATGAAGAGTTTGTCAAAGTTATGATGGCCAAGTGAGGACCAATCAACCATAACCAAAAATTTGAAAAGCACATGAACAGAAAAAGGACAGGGCAGATAAGTTTTGATGAGAATTCTATTTTCATTAGAACAATCTTCATTTGGGATCATTAGGTTTTGTTTGTCGGGTTTGTTTGCTTAATTTATTGGTATTGCTGATTGGTGTTTTCTACTTGTTTGCTTTGTCCCTTGTTTTAGTAGCTTGGATTAGTTGTCTCACCATGCATTTGTACTTGAACTTTCATCTTTTTTTTTGTTACTACTATGAACCTGGAACAATTGGTTGCAATTTGTGCTTTTATATGTGGGTGACTTATACTGTTAATACCATCTTTATGCTATATGATTGTTTTTGTGATCATTTTGCATTTCTCGACTTCACTCCAATGATGATGGAAAGCTAGTGAAGAAAAAATATTTTTATCTCTTCTAAGCTGAAGTTAATAACAACATTGCAACGATCTAGATCAAGTGTATTATTGTGTTTACTTTGTCAATGCCTTTAGCAAAAGAAAAAAAAAAAAAAAAAGAGATTTTACTAACAATTAAAGAAATATGCACAACCTATGCCAACTTGCTTATGATTTTAATTTCGATAATTGGGATAATAATTTACATAAAATGCAAACATCAAACCAATACACGTTGCATGAACGTGCACTACTAGGTTAAGATTTTTCTTAAGCCTTTAGGGAAAAGTCTAACGTCCTTTGGAACCTAAATAAATAATAAAAAAGCGTAGTATTTTGCGTAATGTATCTTTTAAGAAAATCCAAGTTATCCCAAAAATGTTTACTTAGAAATTATGTTATATTACTAATATAAGATGATGGAACATTATATTATTTATTGTTACTTTAAATGGTTCTTCCTGGGACACTGATGTTGCCGAGTCCACCCTAAGCACGAAAGATTTTCCCTTACTGATGGCACGAGATTAATTTATTTCAGAATGAGGCATTGTGCTAGCAGCAGAAAATCCAAATCCAAATCCAAATCCAAATTCATAGTGAAAGCACAAGCAAAGTCAAAAGCATTGTGCCATTTGTTAACAACAATGATGTACCCTTCTTGTCACAGGAACAAGGGTCGCTTTTGAAGATGCACAATGCTAGACCACCATGGTGGATGCACCATCTTCTTTTTCACTTGGAAAAATATTGGTTTACATCTCTAGGGTATAAACTTCCAGAGAGGGATGAATTATGGATCTAATCAATGATGTGATTTGATAAGAAAAGGAAAAAAAAAAAAAAAGTAATAAGAGATATGTACAAGGTGAAGTTACTACTATTTGAGTGATGAATGAAGCATTACTCTTTTCACTTTTGCCTTGACAATATATTCGACTGTCAAAACTTATCTAGCCATCCATTTTTTATATTATTTAAATCAATGGTTTAAAACGTTTGGAGGATTCCTTCATTCATGTTTGGGACAACCTTTTTTTATTCAGCTGTTAGGAAAAAGTGTTTGAAAAATAATTAGAATATTTGGGACATCAACTGAAATTTGCTAAAAAGTTTTTTCATAGAAAAATAAGTTGATTTCATGCCTCTAAACTTTAAAGCTTATGATTATTTTTCAAAAAAAAAAATCTCTTAAAAATGTTATTCCTAAATTATTCTTTAATTTCTCAACAACTTTTTTTCCTTTCAGCTTTTTTGCAAGAACTTTTTTTTTTTTTGCAATTTATTATGTAAAAACTTATTTTCGTTGTTATATATAGATGAAATTAATTATCTTAAAATTGTTTTCAACAAACTTATACAAACAAAATGAATTTTTATTATAATCAACTATACATATAATTGATTATTTAAATAATTTAACTTTTGCATCTATATAAAGCACATCCTTATGAGAGGACCTTTGAATATTTTATCCTAAGGAAACAACTTTGTTAATGTCTATTTTTAGGAATTTTGATCCTCTACAATTTTTAGAGAAACTTTGTTACTATTGCTATCTTATATTATTATAATGATAAAAAAAATAAAAATAATGATAATGATAATAATAATACATTTTTATTTAATATGGTTTAGCATGTCAACTCAGGTATTTAGGCATGCTTGCAAGGTTAGATATTTCATTTCAAATTTCCAATAGAACAAACCTGCCATCATGAGTTTAAAAGAAAAGCTAGTAGGCAAAGTAAAGTGTTCAAAGGAACCAGGTTAAAAGGAAATAAACCACCAAAAATATAGATAAAGAAATGAGAAAAATCAAAAAGAGGAGAGGGGAAAAAGAATAAGGTGCATAGAATCTCAATGATTTTGTTGCACGTAAAGAAGTAACACGCAAGGTGGATAGAATCTCAAATTCTCAATAAGGGGAGGAACTATATATATCAATATCTCTTTGGGGTGCAGTGCAGATTGTTCATAATTATAAATTTAACTTACATACAATTTTTCTAATAAAGATTAAGCAAAAATGTACAAACTTTTTTTCAGTCCAGAAGGTGTGTTTGATCTTATCCCTTAACTTTTTCTTTTGGGGTAATCATTGTAATCAGAGTACTTGTTCTCCAGCAAGAGAAGAAAATATCTCCACAAACATTTATGAAATTCTTTGCACAATACACAATCCTATCCCTTATATAGTGTGTTTGGGTGAGTGTTGGCAAGATTGATTTTAAATTAAATTAATTTTTGTTAAAATTGGTTTTGAAGTGAAGTGATTTATGTTTAAATATTTTTATTATAAAATCAAGTTATAGTAATAGTATAAAAAAATTTATCCAATGAAAAATTATTTAAAATTACTTTAATTCAGAATTAATTTTAGATCTATAATTAATTTTGAAATCCTTTTCAATGTGAAATCAAATATATAAAAATTTGTTCAAAATCAATTCTAATCTCAAAAATAAAAATTTGTTCAAAATCAATTCTAATCTCAAAAACAATGTCAAGAAATAAAAATTGATTGTTTTTCATTATATATACTAATAATAATCAATTACTTTTGATGAGAAATGAATATTATTATTTATGTTTCATATAATTTTATAAAAAATAAAAATGTGATATTAACGCTTTTTTATTTTATTTTTCTTCATCAATTTTTCCACTGTCAAACGAGAAAAAATTCTTAATATTTTTTTATCTTTTCATTTTTTTTCTTCTCTCTTTCCTTCATTTTCACTCAACCAAACATGGTGCATAAGAAAAATATTTTTAATAACACTTTATTATTAATTATAATTTATAATCACAAAATTATAAGAGAAATTCATTAAATAAAAGGTGATACCTAAAAATTTGTATTTTTAATAAACTTCAACTAACAGTAAGAAATATGTTATAAAGTGTGTTAGCATTTATTTAATTATTATGTTACTTTCAACCTATATCATTAAAAATTAAGAATTGATTGTGGATCATTCAGTTTTGGTTTTCAATGTTGTATTTTTTTCTTTTCTTTTGTAAAATTGACTCCTAATTTTTAGATGGTTAAATTATTTAACAGATTCTTGAATTATTCAAAATAATTTAAATAGATCTCGTAACTATTTTTTAATTAAGTTTTTGAACATGTAATTTTTTTAATTAGGTCTTTAGAATTTTTAAACCGTTATGAATTATCATTTTCTAAAAATTGCAAGCCATTATAAATTAATCCCAAGTACTTACTTTTTCAGTTTGGGGATTCAATTAAAAAAATAATTTAGAGACTTACTTGAAAATTTTCAAATAATTCAGTAACTTATTGAGTAATTTGACCTTTTTAAAATTAAAAAAAAAAAAAATCAAAGGTGGTTTGGCATTACCAACCTATTACAGCAAAAAATGAATTTAAAGTGAAAATTACCCAAACTCTTGATTGAATTTTCTTTTTTAATGGACGTAGCCCACCAATTGAGGGTCAGTTTTTCTTTTTCTTTTTCCTTTGTTTTTTTTTTTTTTTGTGGGGCGGAGAGGTCTGAAAGGGAGCTTTAATTAAAATTAAATAAGAAAATAAAAATATACTTCAATATTCCTTTAAAAAAGAATTAACTTTTTTAAAAAGTTCTCTCCTTAAAGATAAATATTATATTCTATTTGAATTTATTTTAATATAAATAATTTTTTTAAAGATTTTTTCTTTTAATGAGTAGTTAAATTTGAACATCAACTATTAATTTTACAATCTTAAAACATGAAATAAAGATGACGCAATTTCAAAGCTAATAATAAATATATTCGAAACTCCGTTCTACGATTTAAAATGCTAAAAAAAAATTACAAGATGTTTAAAATTAGTCAACGGTGCCAATAAAAGTTATAAAAAAAATATTATTGAAATCTCTCGACGCCAGATTAATAGGATCTGATTCATTGTTGTGAATTGCAACTAACCAAGAAAAGGAGAGAGGTCATGCTGAAGCCCAATCAGAAACCAAAATGCAACACAATCTCTATTTCATAACCGGAACTCCAGTTTGAGTTTATTAACAGCTAGCCAACACGTATAAAATGAAAAATTTACCCCCATAATTATTAATACCTTGGCATTTTACACACCTATTTTTTTATCCTTTACTCTATGTTAGTAGAGTGAAATGAAAAAAAATATATTTGAATTGAAAAAAAAAATATGTGCTTGATTATATTTTTATTTTAAAAAAAATTAAAGTAATTTTAAAAACTTATTTTTAAAGAATAAAAGTGAAAAAAAAAAAGATAAGTTAAACAAAAACTAAGTAATAGAAAACCAAAACTTATAAATGTTACAAGTTTTTGGCATTAAAAACTTTAAAAAATTAGTTAAACATATTTCAAAAACACTATTCTCATCAAACAGTTTTATTTTTATTCTAAGGATAGAAAACAGTTTTCAATAAATTAAATTATCAAGTCAAATCTGTTTCTAAAAGTAATTTTTTTTCTCTTCTCATTCCTACTATATCTTCCACCAACAAAGGAAAATTATTATTGTCTGTGTTCTTTTTTTCTCTATTTACTTTCTCTAAATTTTCTGTCCATCCAAACGTACGACGCAAACAAATTTCCAATGTTAACTCCCAATGAAAACGAAAATTTAGAGGAAGGCATTCTTAAGAATACTAAAAGAATCCTAAAAAAATTTTAACCATGCAGCATTACCAATCCTTGCTCGCGTTTAACGAAACAAGTTTCACAACTTATACTCTGGAGTTTCTATAAAGACAAAGACTAATGGTGAACTAAGAACACTAATTAAATAATAAAAATAGAAAATTTTATTGAAACTTAAAAATGTGTTTTTTATAATTTTTTAATGCGTTCTTATACGTAATTTCTAATAAAAAATTTATCCTTTTTAATTCTTTAACAAGTGTTCTAAATACATTAGTTAAAAAGACCCTTCTACAAAATACATGCACTAAACTAAATTAAAATTTCAGCTATTTCATTTGCTTGTGTACTATATTTGATGTTATAAACCTAAAAACATAATTGTGACCAGCATCCCTTGCCATCTTCAATAGCCCTACCAACATCATATTTAAGGCACCCTATTGATATTTCAACAATTCAAGAAGGAAAAGAAACAAAAAAAGTTTAATTTATCAATTCGGACAGAAGTCTCGAGCATATCTATAGACACAAGACCTTCATATACCACCTGTCGAGGAGTATTATTTAAACTTTTCATCTTTACAGACTGAGGCTACCAAAAAAACAAAAAAGGTTTATATAATTGACAAGCCTCACATTCACCTCTTGAGTGGTTTGTAAAGGACAACTGTCACATATTTGGACTGGAACCTGTGAGTCAGTCCCAGGGCAACAACAGACTTTGAGGCCAAATTTTTTTCTATGAAGACATGATTTAGCACAACATGTTGGGGCTTTGACGAGGAACCTATGTCAGAGTTCTCCATACCTAGGACAGTAAGATGCAGCTGCGAAGGAACAGCCATTGGCTCTTTTGCAAAATCTTCTTCAGCTGGAAATGCTTGACCATAGCTGGATTCAGGGGAGGGTGGTGCTTCAAACTCAGACACGCCATCAGGGTTTTCTGGCACATAATCCTTCAGAAAACGATAACATTCAAATCATTAAAATGGAAGACAGATCAAATTTCAATTGATGGGATGGGATAAGGAAATATTAACTATTTTTGTAATCAGTTGAATTTTCTTTTCATATTGATAGTCAAATAAACCTCAAAAGTCATGGAAAGCAAAATTGTAAAACAATTTGCAAATTTTTATTACTCAATTTTCATTCAACAGTGAACTAATGCCCAACCCTAAAAGCACAAAAACCAATGAAAATTGGCTATCAAAAACTTTTAAGTTGTTTCCATAAGCCAATAGTAGAGTGCAGAAATCAGTGTTTATCTTGTCTATGTTCATCCTTTATCTCCACATACGGCATGCAGACATGACAAAATAACATAGGATGCATCGCTCTTTCCTTGCCTCACCCAGCTGGCTACCTGTCCTCACCCTCCTCACCACACATACAACATAAAACAAAGACCAAGAAGAGGTGGAGGGGTAAGAACTTTGGCATCGTTTGTATGTCAAGTTCGTCTTAAAACCCGAGGCAGTCACCTTGACACAAGACAAAAACTTCAATGCAGACACAATTAAATATATAGGAGAACAAATTTCATGATGAAAACATGTTCACAAAATGATGATGTTTTCATAAAGAGAAAGTAACAAATAGGTCGATGCATACATTAACATCAAGAAGATTGCAGACATGCCCCATCTCATCAGCTACATTAGGAAGGTCTGGAATATATCTCTCTTCCCCATCAACAACGAACCTGTAATGATATATACCTGGTGGAAGGACTATAAGGATTGAGTGATCCTTGCCAGCTCGCTGCAATGCCTTCCTGCAAGTAATAAAATTTACTGGTACTAACCTTATTGTAGACCATTTGCAGTTATGATAACTTTCTATGTCAAATACAATCCAGCACTATTGTTACTGACAAATGATTCATTAAATCTCACCTAGATGTCCAGTTATCCCAAGATCCCTCCACAGCCACATTGTTACCACCATAGTTCCATGTAATCATGACAGGGATCCCTTGCTCAGAAGGTTGATTAACAATACCGTGAGACTCATTCTGCCACATTTGATTGAGAAAAGGAGGGCCGTTACCTCTTTGTAATGGAGCTAGAGGAACCTGAAAAACACAAGAAAATTTTATATTTATTTTTAAGTAATGACAAGTTGCCACTGGTGAGATTTTACATACTTATTTCCTAACTAGAAAGAAATTGAAATTTCAGTGAGCCACAGACACATATGTAAAGAAAGAAAGTTTCATATTTATTGCAGATTATAAAACATGTTTCAGTATATATTTGCCATTTCCATGGGAGACAGCAAAGTCAACAAGAACAGCAGTGCACAAGTTATAACCAAAAAACTATACTTTTCAGACAAAAATGTTAATTGGCAAAACCTAAATATTTCTGTCAAGTGTCAACCTCTTCAATTCATCAGCGAAAATCACTCAAGGTAAAGAAAATTGACAATAAAGAAAGTATACGTATAATCATGCAACTTAGGTTCATCCATCAACAAGTATCTCGTGATTTCACTTTTCATACAGTGCATTCTCAGATCAAACTCTATTAAATATTAATATCGAACAAATTATCTAGCAACCATGTTATTTAATGGCACATAATGATATTCACTCTTCCAAATCTCTATTCAAAGACAGGCAAATTTATGGTTTTGTAACATTTTTTTCACGAAAAAAGAAAAAAAGAAACTGGAGCTTGTTTTGATTATTAATGCACATGTATGTCACTAGACCTTCTTTCACAACATTGAGAACAGCTCTAACATATTTACTAGCCTAGTCACCAATACCAAATAGAGGACTGGAGTGGCATACCACAAACCCACTATAACAAGATAGCAGAAAGCAGTATGACTGCTATTGCATATTCATAGTTAATAATTAAAAGTCATAATATTAAGGCAAATACAGAAGTTGTCAAGTAGTATAAAAGAAAAAATAAAATACAGAAAAAAAGGGCAACATAAGGTTATCTATCTGAACACAAAAGTGTAAAAAAGAATATAAAATGAAACATAGACCCCTCTTTGACATGAACAGACCCCAAAGAATGTGAACAGAGAGAGACCACAGAAGGGTGTGCACAGAGCTCCAGAGTGCGGGTTGGCTGGAAACTCAACTGGAGTGCTATGGATTGGCTGAAAAGTGGAAACTCCCCCAGACTGCTATAGGTTGGTTGGAAAAAGGGCTGACAGCTCTGGCTCAGATGGTTTTTATCAAAGAGAGAAGAGACCCAGCATCATTTAGCCTTTGAAAGAAGTAAGAGGATCTTATGACATGGGGGGCAAAATCCCAAGATCGCCCCCCCCCCCCCCCAACAACATCAAACAATGTCGTTTGAGGGAACAACCATTTTAGTCTCCTGACGCAAAAGTGATTATGACTGCAAATGGTCACAATTCATGCTGCTCCAGACACAACAGGGCTACACAGAGCAGCCCCAAGCCCCGACACTTCACAATGTCTCTATAGCAGCGCTATAGGGCCATAATTGACTACTATATTTATTAGTAACAATAACTTAGTTACTAAAATAAGAATGGCCTCTAATTTTCCTGCATTTATAGGAAAATATAATCAGAGTTTCATTAGTGGCATACATGTGCCTCTAATAGCAAGGGCAAATAGCTATGATGCAAAAGGACCACCAACCACTCTGGAATTTTCCTAGTTAATATGGTAAAAGATATTTATAAAACCAAACTTGTTAGAGAGGGTGATCATCTTGCTTCCAGATATGTAAGTAGTTAAAACAAATAAGGATCACATTAATTGAATTGAATCATGCGGAAGTAAATAAATTTAATTATGCCATAATTTGGGCCTAACCAAGGTTGTTTTAAGGTACAGCCAGATAATAAGGAAATGCTATGAGGGGCACTACTCCTTTAAGATCAAAACTGTTTTGGAAAACAATTTCCACCGTGGAAGATAGAAAGTCTTTTTCCACATAATGTCAGGCTTTTTTTTTACTGACTAGGAAATGATTTTCTGCTGACCACATCACCATAAACCCTGAAAATGTGCAAAATTATTCACAAAATTATATGCTCTACTTTTCATAGGGAGTGAAAATCTTCAGACATGACACCATCCAACACATACACATTACCACACCTGGGAAAAACCTAAAAAATAGATTCTCAAATATCTTTGTTAAATTTAATTATGTACATTCAGTCACCTTAAATTTAATTTAATTATGCACATTCATTCACCTTAAATTTAATTATGCATATTCATTCACCTTAAAATTAATTATGTGCATTCATTCACCTTAATAGATCTGGCGGACAACTAAAGGATGACCATTTAGTTAACCAAAATTAGCAAAAAAATCTAAACATTGGAAATGAAAACATAAAATTATCTGAGCATTCAAAATATGGCATCCAAAATTCACAAACAGTGAATGGAGAGTAATTCATAGAAAATAAACTTAAGTATTGAGTCTTGTCTTTTAACTTTTGCTGGACATGGAAATGTATCAACTCTACACAAGAGAGAGAGATGCAGATGCCTACAGAATAGAACTTTTTCAACAGGTTCTTCGCAACTCAATGACAAAAAAATAGGATATTCAGAACATTGATAGGCATAAAAGAGACATTAGGCATATATTTACCAAATTTATGGGATTGATACAACATTGGGTAAGAGGGAATAAAGGTATACATTGTATATCATGCTTGTAATCTTGTGTGGCACTTTTGAAAGTACATCCTCAACTGCTATTAGAATATAACCACAAAATATCTTGTCTTATCTGTAAAATTCTTTTAAGTTACACACTGATGCATTAATAACAATATCCAATACTTCGCAAAAAAAAAAAAGTGTTCAAACTTATTGCATCACTATTGGCAGGCGGTATCATCTATCCGTATTGCAATATTTCACGTGTTGTTTCTCAAATGGAGAAATGTCAAGGAAGGTGAGTAACGGAGGACAGGTATCACAAAAATTGACATCAAACAAAATTCATACCGTTAAACCAATACAATTGATTTCATGAAACGTATATGTGATATAACTAGGTCATGTTCCAAACAGCAAATTTCACACGCTCAATCCAGAGAACACTATTGCATGCAATTTCTAAATCAGTCAAATTAAACTGGTTAAGTCTGGTGGACTAGAACTACATATGGTGTAACTATCCAGTCACAACCATCCACAGTGTGCAAGTTCAACCAGAAAAAGAATTATGTGGGATGGGTTAAACTTAGATAGAGTCATGTGTAGCAGTCGTGTGAACTGTGAAGTTGACACTCGCATAAGTATAAATCCAGTAAAATGTTTTCAAACTCCCACTGCACAAAATTGAAGGAGTTCATAGCAGTAATCACCAATATCCACGCCATTCTGCCCTCCATGCCTGACCCAAACAAGTTTTCAAAATTCAAACCATATGCACTCAATCAAAACCAGCCACATTCCTGTTGGTCACTGTCATGCTAATTGCGTGTTGGGAAGCATATGTCTGCGTCAGTCAAGAAGCTGTGAATTGTAGATTCCACGTTATTCTATAATTTGACGTAAACTTTTACATCCTCACCGTGTACGCAAACACACTGTGATTCAATCTGAGCCACGTTCATGACGACCCATGCAGAAAAGAACCAATCCATCAACGACAAAATTACCAGATCCGTTCAACAACACGTTTCGTTTCAACTTCAACGGCGAGAAAATAAACTCAGTAAATAATCCACGGTTTCAATAAAAATAACCCTATCTACACTGGCTCCTAATCTCTCGCTCTCTGTCTCTCGTGCACCAGACATTAGTTAGCACGAAACTCACCAACCGAACACAGAAAGCAGAATCGACAAATAACCTAGTTGACCGAACAAAACTGAAATTCCAACCTAGCCAGTAAAATTCAATTCAGCATCAATGAATAAGCATGGCGAGTCTAAAATAAAGAAAAATCGAAGGGGAAGTAAGAGAGAAAGAGGAAGTTGTGGAGAGAACCTGAGGACCGAAGAGGATCGGCGATCTGGAGCGGCGAGGACTATGCGGCGGGCTATTGGCCATTGAATCGGAGGAGAAGGCGCGAACCGGAGGCCGAGAGTCCGGCGCGTGAGTTCCACGTGCGGCGGACTCGGCGGCAGAGGGATCGGCGGCGGCGGGAATGGATCCGTCTTCTCTGCCGTTAGCGTTTCCCATGCGAAAGGTGATGTACAGAAGCAAACGAAACGGTTCGTGGTAGCGTCGTCGTTTTGTGAGAGAGAGCAATGCAATGCAATGCACGCTCGCGAGGGAGAAACGACGGAACGAGAGGGAATAAATGAGATAGCGAGTGAGAGTAGAGAGAGAGAGAGAGAGAGAGAGAAAGAAAGGGTAGAAGGAGAAGGAGAAGGAGAAGAAAAAAGAAACGGTTTCGTTGTTGTTTGTTCTTATCAACTTCTCCTGTCTGAGTCTGATCTGACGCTATGCTCCGTATGGACTTTGGAGAGCGAGAAATTAAAATAAAAATTTGAGAAAAATAAAAAAAGAAAGAAAAATCAGAGAGAAAAAGATAAATCTTTTATTTATTTTTTTCCACCTCCCCTCAGTCGCGTTTTTTTCCACGCTCTCTCTGTAACGAAAGTACGGAACTCGCTTATCTTGTTTCTTACCTACCTGCTTCGAATCCAATTTTTATTTTTATTTTATTTTGTTTCTTTTTATTATGTAATTTTTATTTTAATAAAATTTGATAATTGATACTCGTATTTATATAATTAAAGAAAAGAATGTCTAATTTAATCGTTTTAATTTCCTTTACATGCAATTTAATCTGATCTAAAAAGGTTTGAATTAAATTAGTTCTCAGTTTTAATCTTATTTTTGTTTTTTAGAAATAGTAATAAATAAATGATAATGTATGTGTAATTTAAAATATTAAACATCTCATTTATAATTCAATATATAATTAATAATAATGTAACTCTCCACATATATATCATTAAAATAAATTTATACAACTTAATAATTATATTTATATTTCTTTACTCAAATATTTGCAAAAATTAATTATATTTATCGATATAAATAAGTATAAGTTATATAATGGTTTTATAAATATTTGAAAAGTAAAAATAAACATGACTGATACCATAAATTCATAAATAAAAAATATATATGTTATGTTTAAGTTTGATTTGGATTAAATTAGATCCGTTATAAAAATTAATACCAAATTTCAATCTAATTATATATTCTTTTGACAGAATTTTTTTATGTTTTCAGTGTTCAATTTTTTAGATTTATTTTTTCATTTTTATCATATTTTATTGATTTATGAACACCTTATAATAATAATAAAAATTATAATTTATTTTGTTTGACCAGTAATCTTAAATTCGAACGTTAGATATGTAATAATTTTAAATATTAAATAACAGTTTCTAAGAAAAACAGAGAGAACTTAATTTTTATATATTGATAGAGTAAATAATTTTATCCTGTCAATTAATCAAAATTATAGTTATTGTGACTATAAGTAGTAGGCAAATACTAACTAATGGCCAATAACACTAATTAAAAAAGTAAAAGGAAACCAAATTTATTAGGATGCATAAAAATACATTATTTTATTATTTTAAATTATGCTTTTACATAATTTTAAAAAATATTTTTTAATTATTTAATAAGTGTTTTTAAGATATTAATTAACAAGATTTTAAGCAATATTAAGAACATACTTTTTAATACATTCCTTCTACGTCATTCTTTCCCATAGGAGGTTAGCAACACAGTAATACAAATTCAAATGAAAAATCACTTAATAAAATGTGAGATTGACAAAAATTTATAATTTTAATAAAATTGTAACTAATAAAAAAGATTGAAAAAATATGTTATCTTCTCGTATAATAATTAGGTAATTATTTAAAATATTTTTAAAAAAAATCAAATTCAATGCCATGATTAATTTTAACCACCTATAACAATATTCACAAGTTTAAATGTTAAAATACAAGCAATATAAAAGACTTAATTACATATTTTACCATTTGATTATTGTCATTTGATAAATTTTATCAGTTAATTTTTTTTCATATATTTTATTATCATATATTTTGACTTTTGTGATTTTTATCATCATGTTAATGATAAAACAATGTCATTTCATAAAACTTTTGTAAAAACATGAAACTGTTTTGTGTTTTCTTTAACTCATTTTAGTGACACCTCAACATAGGTAAAATGTGTAAAAAATAAAAATTTTGATGATAAAATTTATATAAAAAAATTAAGCGATAAATTCTGTGGAATAATAAAGTTAAATGATAAAATATGTAATTATAGTTAATATAAAATATTAAAGTGGGTTTATAAAAGTTTTAAATTTTATTTATAAGAATGTAATGCTTTTATAGGTTTTAAAAAATGTTTTTAAATATTATCAATTTTTAAAAAAATCAAAAAATCTTATTTTATTTTATTTTTATTCTTATAACGAGACATAAAAAAAAGTAATGGATTATTACATTTAAAAAAAATGAGAAATTGATTTTTAATTAAACACAACTTTTATTTCTAATATTATTTTAATTTTTTAATTTTAAACCTTAAAAATTGTTGTTAAATTATTAAAATGTATTTCTAAACTTATTTAAAAATATTATTTTTAATTATAGTATTTTTCTATGATATTATTTTTAAAAATGCTATAATTTATATTAAGGAAACATTTGATAGAAGAAAAAAATTATAATTCTTAAAAATAATTAATATTTATTTGACTGATCATAAGTATTTTTAAAAATATTTATATTAGTTTCTTAAGACTCAAAAGATAACATAATAATTTTAATAACATTTTTAATTATTTATCATATTAAATAATTTGATAACAATAATTTGATAATTTTATTATGGTAAAAAAATAATTAGGTAAAAGTAGATTTTGACCTAAAAAAATATCGTGGAAAACATAACAAAAAAAAATATTCTTAAAAATATTATTTCTTATAAATGTAATTTTTTAAAAATAAATCAAATGAGACATATTATATGAGTGAATGATTTTTATATGAAAGTAAAATAATTTAATCTAAAATGTTTATAACAATACATAAATAGTTAATATTTAATATTATATGACAACTTAAAAATAATATAATTTTTAAAAAAAATTACATAACTTAATATATTTTAATATTGATAATTTAAAATAAAATTCTATAATTAAGATCTATTGTTCTCACTCTCTCATAAAAAAATTCTCATTAAATATACTTTATTAAAATAAATATTAAATCAAAATATTCTCAATTTTAAAATTTTTTGAAACTAAAAATGTTTTTGTTTTACGGTTTAAAATACGTTATTAAAAATGTCAACATAAAAATGTAACATTTTTGTGTTTATTATAAATTTTAAAAAATATTTCCAGACATAATTTATTTTTAAAAATTCATATTACAGAAATCTCTCTATCTTCTTATTTATCATGGACAGAAATGTTATATTTCTATCAATTAATTGGTAAAATAGCTTCTCACCTTCTTTTCATTATACATGTTTATTTATTTAATATTTTTATTTTTAAATAAAATAAATTTAAAAATATTAAAAATAATAAATATTTATTAAACATCTTTTATAAATTTTCATTGTGCCATTATTTGAGTTTTTTTTTTGTTTTTTTAATTGGAGCCATTGTTGATATAATAATAAGTTGGATTTCCAGGCATGGTTGTTAACTATATAACATTATCAATTGATAGCATCACAAGTGGGTTTCTTTTAATGAAATTTTTAGTTGAACTTATGCTTTATTATCCATTTTTAAAATGGTTAGCCGACAAAATGTCAGATTTGCAGGGAGAAATAGCTTACAATGTGAATTTTAAATCACAGAATGAAGATATGTTCCAACAAATATGTACATTCAATCTCTCTCTTTCTCATGTGAAGGAATATTATTTACTATAGTCTTAGAATTTTGATCTTACTTTATATTAAATACAAAAATAAGATAATTTAAATAGAGATATTAAATTTATCAATAGATTTTATAAATTTTTAATAATTACTTTTATGAATGCTAAAAGTTAATTTTATTTATCTGTTTCTATTTAATAATTTAATGCATTTTCATTTAAAATTACTTTTGTAAAAAAACTACAGAAAAATAATTTAAAGCAGCAATTATAAAAAAAAACTAGACAAGTTTTTCGAAACAATTACTAAATAAAATAAACTTTATAAAATATAAGGTGCTAATTGATGTCATTTTTATTCCAAGTTATTACTTTTCGGTCTTGGTTTTAAAGAATGATAGTTTTTATTATCCTATTCGTCCTATACTATCTTACACGAGAATTCAAAATATTTAAATTAATTAGTGTGTGTATTAATTGCTGTAGAGTATTCTAGTTTAATTAGTGATTTTGAATCTAATTTTTAAATATATAATTATAATTATGTTAAATATTTATAAAACTGCATTATATATATATAAGAAGATATGTTATTTACAATAGTTTTAACCATTTGAAACAAAATTATTCGTTTTGAAAGACAACAATCTTAAACCAAAATATTTATATTCAAATATTTATCATAATTAAAATTAAGAGAGAGCATGGATCAAGTTAAGCTGTTGGATGAGATTTAAGAAATATTTAAATATAAACTAATCAACATTAATTGGTTTAAGTTTTATTTTTTTTAGATAGTCTAGATCAAATTAATCTAATCATATTCAAGTCGCGTCATTCAATATAGGTGATAAAATAAAATAATAAAAAATGAAAACAAATATAAATATAATAGTAAAAAAATAGAAAAATTAAATTATACAAAAAAAAACTATAGAAATTTAAAATAAAATAAAAATCTAAAATGGTATAGGCTTGAATTGAGTTTCATCTTTCCAGATAAAATACCTCAGTTAATATTATTGGATTTATAATTTTAAAATTCAAAACAAATTATTGATCAAATCAATCCAAATGTTTAGTTTCAGATTGGATCGAGTTAATTGGGTTATTTAGTTAATTCGGATCACAGCAACCCATAATCAAAATTATATTTTTTATTTTTACAGCCAAAATTCTTTTATTTAACCACTAAAAATGATAATATTTTAAATATACGACACGTAAATGTAAATTTTGAAAAACGAATAAAACTCTAATTACTTATTCTCTCGTATGTTTTAATTATGCATTAAAGATATTTAATTAACGATGAATTATTTACTAAGTGTATAATATAATGTTAGTTATTATATTTTAATCCTTTTAAGTAATAGAAAGACAAATTATATTTTCTTCCTCTAGTACGTGTAGATAGAAATGAAGGTTTAATGGCATAGACCTAATTTTGTTCTTGAATTCCTTGTCTCTCCCCATCTCCCAGACACCAAAGACTGCAAGGTGAAGAGCGTGCAGATTCATTCAATCAACAAATGAGAGACGATTCTAAATCGATCACCATCACATAATCGACAACTTTAGTTTCTCAATGAGAGAGACCCTTTTGCTAAAATTGACTCTTTACCAAATGCCTATATTAGATAATACACATATATATGCCTTATGGAAAAGTTTCCAAATTCATTTTCATCACAAGCACCACATTCAGCTGGATGAAGACAGATTTTTAAGACGTTTTAACCTCTTTTGTCTGCATTTCTTAGTATCTTTTGGAACACAAAGATGTGTATTATTAACAACACGCGCAACAGTCAAGGAGAATAAGTTTATTGCTTTATATTCTCAACATCGATCTCTCTTTCTTTCTTTCTTCTTTTTTCATGTCCAATCAAAAATAATAAATTACTATATTTTTTATTTATTTTTTAAATGTTTCTATGTTTAAATAATTAAATTGAATACTACCAAACGCGTAAATTAATTAACATAAACTTATTTTAGCTTAATTAATAATATTAAATTAGAATCATATTATATCGTTATATTAAATTATAATTTTTATTTAAATCAGCCAATCAATAATTTACTACCGTTGTGCGTTATAGATATTTAATTAACGATTAAAGATTGACTTTTTTTTAAGTTGTGGAGATATGCAAATTGCAATATAATACAACGCTATAATATGATTCAAATTTAATATGACTGATTTAACTAATTATATATACTTGAACAGTTCCATAAAATATTATTTTTTAAAAAGATAAATAGTAGAGATATACAAAAGAAAAGGATTAGAGGCACCTGCACATGAAGTTGTAAACATGGATTTCAGTAGCATATATACTCTGAAGTCTGAATGATACAAGCTTTCATGAAGATGCAGCATAACAACAGAGCCATATCTTACAATTACTGCGCGATGACCATCTTCAATTGGTAGACAGCCAGCACCATTCCCAACACTTTCCCAACATTGGCAATTGACTTGGCTTACCTGTAACCAGCATTTGGAGTATTATCAATAGTCCAGTACCAGCTTCAGGTGTGGACCATTCATGGTAATCTCAAAATTAGTTTTTCTTAGTTTTGACCAACAGAATTTGAAGTATTTTATCACATAAACAATTATAAAAGTATTTTTTTTTTTAAAAATTAATGTAAAAATAAAGAAAAAAAAGCTGTTGCTTTCATAGCAAAAGTATTTTTAAACTCTACTAATTTGAATCTAAACAGGTATTAAGAATTTTTTATGTAGTAAACTATACAATTTTGACTAATTAATGTGTGATGTGTTGTTAATTTTTTCATAAATTAAAAAATGATTTCATATTATGTAGATTTTTTCACAGGTTATTTTGCAATTTAAATATTTCTTTCCATTTCATATTATAAAAAATAAGAAAATAATTTTTTTAATAAAACTCTCATGTAGTGATATTATGTCTAAATTATTTATGGAGATTCATGTGAGAGAGAAATTTTATGTAGTGATAAAAATAGCAAAAAGAATGTTTGTATTTTTCTGAAAAAAATATTTGGCGCAATAGGAAGAGAAGTAAAGGCGCAGCGGTGGGCGCGTGGAGGTAAAGTGCAGAAGAGAGAGGCAGCGTACGTGGCAATGAGGACACACGTGTAAGGGGACCTCTCGTTTCGTTTTGTCCAAAGTGCTATGATTGTCACGTGACGTACAAGGGACTCGGATAAGATTCTCTCTCATTGTGAAAAATAATACAAAATGAAAAGCAATGCTCCCCAATTTCCAAACTCCACTTACTAAATTATAATTTATTTGGATAATCTTATTAAAGAGGAGCAGAGTATCTCTCTTTTGGAAAAGACCTACTAAATTTATTCTTTTCTTTTCTTTTCTTTTCTTTTCTTTTCTTTTTTTTCAAAATCTTTTGATAAAGAGCTTTTTGCATTCCTTCATGTTCTTCTGTTTAGTTCAGGTGTGATATACTTGGTAGTAACAGATAATGTTGAAGAACTTAACATTTAAAGACAGGCTAAGCTATTTATATAAAATAAATAATATGTGTATATAATATTGTTGACAGTATATAGTTTTTAACATCATTATTTAATTATAAATTAATACTACTATATATAATAAGTATGCTATTTTTTTTATAATAAATAGTATAATAAAAATCTTATAAAAGGTTATTTCTGATTTGCTAACAATAATGTATATTTATTAAATTCATTTGCAGAGGTATCCCAATTTTAGACTGAAAAGTGAGGTATGAAAAATATGGGTAAATAACTTTCAACATATTCAAATAGAAAGGGAACTAGTCTTTTCTGGCATACCAAAAAGCAAAAGGAATCTAACAATCCAAAATATAATGATTGAGGAGCATCCATACTACCTGTCAGTCAACTTATTTAAGAAAGTTAATAATGTCTTAATTACACAAGATGTTGTTTTTCTTAATGAACAAGCCATGAGTTGTATACAACATTAAATAAAGCATCTGATTAATCTTTACAGCGTGGAGGGTTTGTCATTGGGAGGGACGACTCAAATACTTCTCCACAGTTCTAGCAAGATTCGTATCATTGGAACCTGAGAATATTTTAAAAAAACAAATATAAATTTCATTTTGAAAATAATAGTGTCTTTTTTTTTGTAGGTCTTTCAATTTTTTTTTTATTATTGTCTTTTTGTCTTTGTTATTTTTTAAATTGTGATATTATAATTATTTTAACAATATAGTAATTTATTATACTATCATAAAAAAGTCTAATTAAATAGTTATATGTAACTTTTCTTTGAAATATATTTTTAAATTGCTTATTAAATAATTTAACATTATTGGCTATTTAAAATATATAAAATTTTAAAAATATAATTTATTAAAAAAATATATTTAATTATTATATTAGATTCCAATGTTATTTACTAGGTTTGAGTAAAATGTTTATGTAAAAACACTCCAACTTATTACATGTGAACATTGGATAGTTTAGTAAAAAAAACAAAAAAAATAGTGAATAGTATGATTAGGGATGATAGTGATCAGAGTAGTAGTCCTTGTTATATGTTTATATATATATAAATATCAACGTATCAAAATATATATATAAATATCAATTAAAATGATGTTTGTGAATTCTATAAGTATTGTAGATATCTATAAATATTTATAGATATATTAAAATATATATTTATTAAAAAATAAAATAAAAATGTAATTTTGAAATATATATTTATGTTAAAAAAAATTGTAAGATATACTTGTGTTAAAAAAAAATAAAAAATTGACATATAATTTATAAAAAAAATTATAATAACTTACTTTGCATATAATAAAGACATTTAAGTAATTTTAAATTATAAATATTTTAAGTAAAGAGACTTTATTATTTGTATCTTATTTTTAGGAATGAAAATTTTACATGGATTCTATTCACGAAAATATTTTTAAACGAGTAGAAAAAATACTTATGTATTAATAATGAAATTGAGATTAAT
>JAMLFT010002679.1:0-24510 GCA_026544285.1 Pachyrhizus erosus | reverse complement strand
TTTTTCTCGTAAAAAATATTATTTAAAATACATTTAAAATAAAAAATGGTATATTTTAAAATTAAAGAGACACACAAATTAAAAAAATTAAAATAATATATATTTTTTTAAAAAAACTCAATCTGAATATTAATAATTTTAAAAAAACCTACAATATATATAGATATTTTCTCGTTCATGTTTTCTCAGCATCCATCCTTATGTTTTTCTCGTTCTTGCTTTCTCAGCATCCATCCTCCCCCAGCCTTCGGTTCGTCAGCTAACGTGGAACTTTCCCTTTTTGAGACCCAGTTACAAGTCCGAGACAGGGATAACTATTTGAATTTTTATGCACATTATGCTCGGTAAAAGTTCAATCATAATCTTTAACTTTTATTAATGTTTTTTGCTCCTAATCTACTTTTCATTTGTTTAAATTTATCATTCTTTTTAATGTTAGGACTTTTCCTTCATTTACAATATATATTTTTTTGTCCATTTCTTTATGTCAATAAACATGGTGATGTTTGTTTAGTGAGGAGTTTTTACATGAGATTAAGAGAAAAAAAAATTGAAATCATAAATCATAAATACATGTGATTATTTAAAAATTTTATATAACTTTTTAAAAAATTTACGTAATTTATGTTTTACTTTTAACTATTCATGATAAAATTTAATAATAGTAGTAAATGTTCATTCTTCTTAATTTTAGATTAAAAATCTTCTCACCATACATTTGTTCTTGATCAAGGAGGCCTTTTTCTTTTTTATTGTTTAAAGATATTGTTTCTAATTATAACTATGCATTCTATTACTTACGCCAGACCCATGCACGAAATCACAATTTCAACAAATGACAAGCCAAAACTTCTATCTCAGGTAATTAATCTTATTATTATGGTGCAAATATTTCTAGCTAAAGAGAAAATTATAACTTATCATTTTTCATTTTTCTTATTTTTTTTAGAAACTCATGTTCAATATTTTCTATGTATTATGTGTTTTTTGTAACAATCCTATTAGTGTTTAACAATCCTAAGGAACTAGATTTTCTTCTCAATTCTCACTTAATGTTAACTCTTCTCGTCCTTCAAATCTTAGGGTTAATGATTTTATTTGTCTATTCTAAAGATATAACAGTAAATTACTTTAGTAAAATGCAAACAAAATTAAAGATTTACAATAAAGACGTATTATATCTTTGAATTCCATTGCATAATGCTTATGATGTGATGGCTCATAGAATCTCTATTTTCTATTTTATTGATCTCTTAGTTATATACAACTATTGATAACAACAATAGAATATTTTCTCTCTGAGAGCTACCAGAAACTATTAATATTGTTGAATAATTAGTGAGGACTGAACTTAAGAATTTTCATTTCAATCTTTAACCATAGACATTTTGATCTTTAGTCTATTTTGTGTATTAAGGTTGTTGTATAATTTTCTAACTTAAATTACAGTTGACTTCTTTACTATCTGAGACTGGGTTGGACATTCAAGAAGCACATGCTTTTTCAACAATAGATGGTTATTCACTGGATGTTTTTGTTGTTGGTGGTTGGGCAGTTGAGGTATTTTTTTTTATTTTCTTTTCTTGATTGAAGTGCAACAGTTCATTCAATTAAAAATAGTAGGAGAAATTATTGTATAATCTAGGATCACCAAGTGTCAACGATCCTAATCATTCCTGCATAATATGTAGTCGAGTTTTTCAGTTTAGGAGAACGAGTTAATAAAATTTGCTACATGTGATATAGAAATTTCTCAACTAACAGAGAAAGAATTAATGTTTCTTATGGAATTGGAGAAAAATGTTTTAACTTGAATTACATATGCTGCTTTTTTCGATAATCTAGAACTTACTAGCTCTCACACTTCTCGATAAGATCTACTATTGACACTTTTTTAACAAAAGAAAGGAAAATATACTTTTGAACTCTATTTTTTGCCCCTCAATTCTTCGTAACAAGTTTAGTTAACATATATCCATGTTTGAAATTTATAGGAGACGGAGAAGTTAAAACATGAATTAGCTAAGAAAATTCAAAAACTCCAGGTATGCCCTTTATATGCCATTTGCGATTACATGGTTACCGTATATGTATGAAAGTCTACTTTTACCCGCAAAAGTGTTATTTGTGTATTTATTTTCTACCATTTCTCTTTTAAATAACAAAACAAACATAAATTCTGACATTATTATTTTACCTTTGTTTTTTTCAATCTAATGTAAAAATAGTACAAAAATATTGATATTCAAATTAAATATCCTTTTACTTATAATGAAAAGAGATTAGGGGTTTCCCTAAGCCCCTTGGTACCTGTCTCATGATTTGCGCCAAAATTCCATATCTAGTTTATGGTAGCAGTTTTTTTTCCCTTATTTATATTCATATTAATAGTTTAATTTTCCTAGTTAATGACAAAAGCTAATCATATTTAGCATGTACTCAGATCTTAAAAGGTTTAGTAGTTCTTGCTTTAATGAAAGTTAACTGGTGGAGAAATATACATACAATCGTAGTAGAGTTTTTAATGTTCTAGATTAATATTAGCTTGATAAATTTAGTATTACTTGCATCTCCTTTATCCCATTTCTATAATGGAGAATTATTTATAAGTTATTTTTTGGGGAAAAATCCAGAAGCAACTTCAATTGAATGAAAATGGTGGTCCTCCTACTACAAAGATAGAGCAAACCAAGATGAATTTTATCTGGAGAATTGGTGTTAGGCGTTTGAGTTATGAAAAGAAAATTGCATCCGGACCTTTCATTGATTTGTGAGTATAATCGTTATTCCTTCTTGATTTCTTTGTGGATCAGTAAATGTTAAGTTACTTATTAGTTGAAACAGGTATAAAGGTACGTTCTGCAATCAAGATGTAGCTATCAAAGTCCTTAAACATGAGAATTTGAATGAAAATATACTAAGGGAGTTTGCTCAAGAAGTGTATATCCTAAGGTTCGTTTTATCCCAACTTCCATTCATCACCTCCACCATTAGGCTTTTCTTATTCGCATTTCCATAGTATTTCATGAAGATAATTGTAAACAGGATATAAAGACTTGTCTAATCATTCAATCAGATTATATAAAATACCAAAATATCTTAGAGGTTTGTTTCCTAAATTGCATTTGCAAATTATTATGATTCATATCAAATCTATTGTCCAAATGCTTCTATGCTGAAGTTATAGAGAATGAAAGAGAAAGAGAAAGAAAAAGACAAACGATACCTTAATGATTATTTATTTCTTTGTAATATAGAAACCTACCTATGTTGTGCTTTGTTGCAATTATTTTCATAGTCAATCTCAAGCTTGGATAAAAGGGAATTAGGTGAGGATTGTGTTAGGTAGTTGACACTCAATGTAACATTTTGTTGAATCTCTATAACATGGATCAACCAGTAGTCAATCCCCAATAATGGGAAAAGACTTGTTTATTGTCGTCGTTATTGTTATTTTACGCAAGATAATATAGGTCATTATCTCCTTGAGTTATAGTCTATAGACAATTCATAGCTTTTTTAAATATAATTATTGCAGTAAAATTCATCACAAGAATGTAGTCAAATTTATTGGCGCTTGTACAAAACCCCCAAACCTTTACCTTGTCACAGGTAAAATTTGTCCTTGTTAATGTTTGTTTATTGATTGTGTAAGGTCAAGCTAACGAGAAAAATATTGCCATTTTTAATATGTAATTTGTTTTTAGAATACATGTCTGGTGGAAGTATGTTCGACTTTTTGCATAAACAAAAGACTGTCCTTGCTCTTCCATCTTTACTCAAAGTAGCCATTGATGTTTCTGAAGGAATGAAATATTTGCATCAGAATGATATCATTCATCGGGACCTTAAAGCAGCCAATCTTTTGATAGATGAGAATGGGGTAAGTTTACAATGCATATTTACTTGATCTTACTGACTAAAATTTATTTGTTAATGCTCTCAACTTATATATTACAATATTGTTAACTGTACAATTATAATTGGGTAAATTATTAGACATCTTCTATTTGATTATATGTTGAACATAAAGTTATTGATGGTGCAAATCAATTAAAAGTCTATAAAAACTCTATTGAATCAACCTTGGTAGGTGAAGGAATCAAAATACATTTGCTTACTTTTTTGAATCAATATAGTACAATTATGGATTAAGCATCCTCTCAATTTATTATTATAGCATGTTACAAAATAAATTTATTTAAAATTAGAGTTTACACACTTTTGGGTCTATAATTTTAGGAATTCAGAACTTCAAATTAGCAACTATGTGACAATGGTGAAGCAGAGTAAAGCCTTAAGGTAAAAACCTTGTACAAGTCAACAATGAATTCAACAAGTTCTTGTTAATAACCACGTTTACTGAATAGAAATATTAAACTAAAAGATCATATAAAATGTACACCTAAGACAAGAAGATCATATGCAAATAATAAAGAACCATATATTGTGTTACGTCACAATAAAGATCATATAACCATATATGCAAATAATAAAGAACCATTACTGTTAATGTGTTGCTCCATAAAGAACCACATTTATGGAGCAACACATTAACAACAATGGAACTCTGCCCAAAATTTTCTCCTATAATATGTTATAAGGTGTTACATCAAATATCATCTCTTGTAATGGATCATCTATCGACCATAAAATTCCATATATTGTGTGTTGATTTTTCTAATCATCATTTTTATCTAGTACATGTGTTTTCATCTTTAGTTAATATCACTTCACAAAGTTTAGATTTACTTGATCTAATGACATGGGTGAACTTATGCCTTTGTGCTTGTATTTTAAAATCTTCTCCAATAGGTAGTTAAGGTTGCCGACTTTGGTGTAGCTAGAGTGCATGACCAGTCTGGTATTATGACTGCGGAAACAGGAACTTATCGGTGGATGGCTCCAGAGGTTTGTGTATATTTATAAATATTGCCATAGGGTTGATGAATTTAAATTTATTATTTGTATAATTTACAGGCATGAATGAGGCTATTTAAGGACACAATAGGCAACACTTTGTGATGTATTAAGATGAACGTAGACAGGTTGGAGTGAAAATGACAATTTTTTTTCTGGTGAACAATGCTTAAAGCTAACATGATTTTCAACACTGCTTTTAGTTGCTTATGCACTTTGCAGATGAATAATAATAATTTGTCCTCTATTTTGTAATACTCCCATCCAAAAGAAAAATGTTGTAATAATCTCCAATAAAAGACAATGGTAGGCTATTGCTCTCAATTTATCTTTCTCTTCTGTTGGTTGAAACCAAAACTAACTTTGGTTTTCTCCTATGGATGCTTTAATTGCTTATGTAAGACAACTAAAAAAATTGATATTTCTTACCTTTTATATCTCATTGTATTGATTATAATTAAACTTGTGATTCCCTTGACATATGGAAGGTTATTGAACATAAACCATATGATTACAAAGTTGATGTCTTTAGCTTTGGCATTGTTCTTTGGGAGTTGCTCACAAGAAAGGTAATGTGTAGTGCCTTTTTCCCCTCTTGACTTTCTCTTGCTTGATATCCACAAAATTAACAATTGAACACTCTTCTTCTCATGTTTAATTGAACACTAATTTACTCTCTCTACTTTGTAAATTGTGTTAACTGTTAACCCTTTTCTATTAACAACACTTTATCATTTTTAGTTGGACTGAAATAATAGAACTTGGTAAATTGACATGCACAACTTTTGTCCTTATCCTTTCTTAGAAACAAGGCAATAATAAAAGAAGGAAATAAAGGAGAGAGAAAAAAAAAGACTCAAGAATTTAACATGGTTTGACATACAATGTATGTTGTCTACGTCCACGACTACACTAGGAAGTATGTTTTTATTTGGTTTGTCACCAAAAAGTTTACAAGGGGTTGCTTATATAAAAATATATGAGCAATGTCTCTCATCATTTACACGATGTGGGACTAAAATTAAACTGTATATTTCTAACAAAATACATTACCACTTAGTGTAATGTCTTCATCATTAATTATTCTCAGAGGCCAATTGAGGTAATACAAAGCCTCAACTTATCAGTTGCAACGTTCTTGGCCAATGTCAGTCGAATCACACCAAGTGTCTGCCGATCTAGCAACTCCCAGTCTAACTGCTCCATGTCTTCTAGTTTATATCCCGTTAAGGACTAATACAGCTCCTTCTAATATAAATAGTCTTCTATCTGCATCTTTTAAAATCCGAAGTCTCTACCATCAAACTTCTCCAACGTCAGTCGGATCACACCAAGTGTTTGCCAATCTAGCAACTCCTAGTATAACTGCTCCATGTCTTTTGGCTTCTGTCCCATTAAGGGCTAATAAAACTTTTTCTAATACAGATAGTCTTCTATTTGCATCTTCCAAAATTTGAAGTCTTTATCATCAAACTTCTCCAACGTCAATCAGATCACACCATGTGTCTCCCGATCTAGCAACCCAGTTTAACTGCTCCATGTCTTCAGCCTTCTGCCCCGTTAAGGGCCGAAACAACTTCTTCTAATACAAATAATCTTCTATCTGCATCTTCCAAAATTCAAAGTCTTTGCCATCAAACTTCTCCAATGTTAGTCGGATCACACCAAGTGTCTGTTGAACTAGCAACTCCTAGTCTAATTGCTCCATGTGTTATAGCTTCTGCCCTGTTAAGGGCTGATACAACTTCTTCTAATATAGATAGTCTTCTATCTGTATTTTCTAGAATTCAAAATCTCTGTCATCAAACTTCTTCAGCTTCAATCGGATCACACCATGTGTCTACCGATCTAGTAACCCGATCTAACTGCTCCAAGTCATCTAACTTCTACCTCATTAAGGGCTTAAACAACGTCTTCTCATACAGATAGTCTTCTGTTTGTATCTTTCAAAATCTAAAGTCTCGGCCATTAAACTTTTCCAATGTCAATCGAATCATATCAATTGTCTGTCGATCTAGTAACTCACAGTCTAACTACTCCATATCATCTGGCTTCTGCCTTGTTAAGGACTGATACAACTTCTTCCAACATAGATATTCTTCTATCTGTATCTTATAGAATCTGAAGTCTCTATCTTCAAACTTCTCCAACGTTAGTCGGATCACACTAACTATTTGTCGATCTAGCAACTCCTAATCTAACTGCTCCATTTCTTTTGGCTTCTACCTCATTAAGGGTTGATACAACTTATTTTGATATAGATAGTCTTATATCTACATCTTTCAAAATTTGAAGTCTTTATCATCAAACTTATCTAACGTCAGTCGGATCACACCATGTGTCTGCCGATCTAGCAACTCCCAATCTAAGTGCTTCATGTTTTTTGGCTTTTATCCCGTTAAGGGCTTATACAACTTCTGATACAGATAGTCTTCTATCTGCATCTTCCAAAATCTAAAATCTCTGCCATTAAACTTCTCCAACGTTAGTCGGATTACACCAAGTATCTGTTGACTAGCAACTCTTAGTTTAATTGTTCCATGTTTTCTGGCTTCTGTCTCTTTAAGGGTTGATACAACTTCTTCTGATACAGATAGTCTTCTATCTCCATCTTCTAGATTTTAAAATCTCTACCATCAAAGTTCCCCAACGTCAGTCGGATCACACCAAGTGTTTGTTGATCTAGCAACTCCCAATCTAATTGCTCCATGTCTTCTGGCTTCTGCCCTGTTAAAGTTGAAACAACTTCTTCTGATACATATAGTCTTATATCTGCATCTTTCAAAATCTAAAGTCTCTACCATCAAACTTCTCCAACGTCATTATGATCACACCAATTGTCTGCCGATCTAGCAATTCACAATCTAACTGTTCCATATCTTTTGGCTTTTGCCTTGTTAAGGGCTTATACAACTTCTTCTAATATAGATACTCTTCTATTTGCATCTTATAGAATCTGAAGTCTTCGTCTTCAAACTTCTCTAACGTCATTCAGATCACACTAAATATTTGTCGATATAGCAACTCCTAATCTAACTGCTTCATTTCTTCTAGTTTCTGCCCCGTTAAGGGTTGATACAACTTATTTTGATATAGATAGTCTTATATATGCGTCTTCCAGAATTTGAAGTCTCTATCATCAAACTTCTCCAACGTTAGTAGGATTACACCATGTGTTTGTTGATCTAATAACTCCCAATCTAACTGCTCAATGTTTTTTGGCTTTTGTCCCAGTCTTCTATTTACATCTTCCAAAATCTGAAGTCGCTGTCATCAACCTTCTCCAACGTCAGTTGGATCACATTAAGTGCCTGTTGACCTAGTAACTCCCAGTCTAATTGCTCTATGTCTTCTAGCTTTTGCTCGTTAAGGGCTGAAACAACTTCTTCTAATACAGATAGTTTTTTATTTACATCTTCTAGAATATGAAGTCTCTATCATCAAACTTCTCAAACGTCAATCAGATCACACCATGTGTCTACCGATCTAGTAACCCAGTAAAACTGCTCAATTTCATCTAGCTTCTGCCCCATTAAGGACTGAAATAACTTCTTGTAATATAGATAGTCTTCTAGCTCCATCTTCCAGAATCTAAAGTCTTTACCATCAAACTTCTCCAACGTACGTCAGATCACACCAAGTGTCTGTGGATCTAGCAACTCCTAGTCTAACTACTCCATGTCTACTGGCTTTGGCCCCATTAAGGGTTGATACAATTTCTTCTCATATAGATAGTCTTCTATTTGTATCTTCCAAAATTTAAAGTCTCTACCATTAATATTCTCCAAAGTCATTCGCATCACACCAAGTGTCTGTTGATCTAGCAACTCTATGTCTAACTACTCCATGTCTTCTGGTTTCTACCCCATTAAGGGCTGAAACAACTTCTTCTGATACAAATAGTCTTTTATCTCCATCTTCCATAATCTGAGGTGCTACTATCAAACTTCTCCAATGTACGTCAAATCACACCAAGTATCTGCCGATCTAACAACTCCCAATATAATTGCTCCGTGTCTTTTGGCTTCTGTCTCGTTAAGGACTGATATAACTTCTTTTGATACAGTTAGTCTTATATCTGCATCTACCAGAATCAAAGGTCTCTGCCATCAAACTTCTCCAACATCAGTTGAATCACACCAAATGTTTGTCGATCTAGCAACTCTCAGTCTAACTGCTCCATGTCTTCTAGATTCTGCCCCTTTAAGGACTTATACAACTTCTTCTAATACAAATAGTCTTCTTGCATCTTCCAGAATCTGAAGTCTTTGTCATCAAACCTCTCCAACGTCAATCGGATTACACCAAGTATCTGCCGATCTAACAACTCTTAGTCTCACTACTCCGTGTCTTCTGGCTTCTATCCTATTAAGGGCAAACACAACTTCTTCTGATACAAAGAGTCTTCTATTTGCATCTTTCAGAATCCAAAGTCTTTGTCATCAAATTTCTTTAACATCAGTCGAATCACACCAAGTGTTTTCCAATCTAGCAACTCCTAGTCTAATTGCTCAATGTCTTCTGGCTTCTGTCCCATTAAGGACTGATACAATTTCTTCTGATACAGATAGTCTTATATCTACGTCTTCCAAAATTCGAAGTCTTTGTTATCGAACTTCTCCAACGTCAGTCGGATCACACCAAGTGTTTGTCGTTCTAACAACTCCCAGTCTAACTACTCTATGTCTTTTGGCTTCTCCTCCATTAAGGGTTGATACAACTTCTTCTAATACATATAGTCTTCTATTTGCATCTTCCAAAAATCGAAGTCTATATCATCAAATGTCTCCAACGTTAGTAAAATCTCACCAAGTGTTTATCGATCTAGCAACTCTGAGTCTAATTGCTCCATATCTTCTAGCTTATATCCTATTAAGAACTGATACAACTTCTTCTAATACAGATAGTCTTCTTTCTGCATCTTCCATAATCCAAAGTCTTTGCCTTCAAACTTCTCCAAAGCCAGTCATATCACAATAAGTGTATGTCGATCTAGCAACTCCCAATCTAACTACTCCATGTCTTTCGGCTTCTGCCTCGTTAAGGTTGATACAACTTCTTCTGATATAGATAGTCTTATATCTGCATCTTCAAAAATCTGAAGTTTCTCCCATCAAACTTCTCCAACATCATTCAAATTACACCAAGTGTTTGCCAATCTAGCTTCTCCCACTCTAACTGCTCCATGTTTTCTGGCTTCTGCCCTGTTAAGGATTGATACAACTTCTTCTAATATAGATACTCTTATATTTGCATCTTCCAGATTCTGAAGTCTCTACCATCAAAGTTCTCCAACGTCAGTCAGATCACACCAAGTGTCTACCGATCTAGCAACTCCCAATCTAATTGCTCCATGTCTTCTGGCTTCTGCCCCGTTAAGGTTTATACATCTTCTTCTGATACAGATAGTCTTATATCTGCATCTTCCAAAATCCTAAGTCTCTACCATCAAACTTCTCCAACGTCATTCGGATCACACCAAGTGTCTACCGATCTAGCTTCTCCCACTCTAATTGCTCCATGTTTTCTGGCTTCTGCCCGTTAAGGGCTAATGGAACTTGTTCTGATACAAATAGTCTTCTATCTGCATCTTCTAGAATACAAAGTCTTTGTCATCAAACTTTTCCAACGTCGGTCGGATCACAAAAAGTGTCTGTTAATCTACAACTCCTAGTCTAACTGCTATGTGTCTTCTGGCTTCTGCTCCGTTAAGAACTGATACAGATAGTCTTATATCTGCATCTTCCAGAATTCGAAGTCTTTGCCATCGAGCTTCTCCAACATCAATTGGATCACACCAAGTGGCTACTGATCTAGCAACTCCTTATTTAGTTGTTCCATGTCTTCTGGCTTCTGTCTCGTTAAGGGCTGACACAACTTCTTTTGATACAGATAGTCTTCTATCTGCATTTTCTAGAATCCGAAGTCTCTACCATTAAACTTTCCCAACGTCGATCGAATCACACCATGTGTCTGCCGATTTAGCAATTCTCAGTCTAACTGCTCCATGTCTTTTGGCTTCTGCACCATTAAGGGCTTATACAACTTCTTTTAATTCAAATAGTCATTTATCTACATCTTCTAGAATCCGAAGTCTCTGCCATCAAACTTCTACAACTTTAGTCGGATCACACCAAGTGTTGGCTGATCTCGCAATTGACAGTCTAACTGTTCCATATCTTTGGGCATCTGCCCTGTTAAGGGCTTATACAACTTCTTTTAATATAGATAGTCTTCTATCTGTATCTTTTAGAATCGAAATTCTTTGCCATCAAACTTCTCCAACGTCAATCAGATCACACCAAATGTCTACCAATCTAGCAACTCCTAGTCTAATTTCTCTATGTCTTCTAGCTTTTGTCTCGTTAAGGTCTGGTACAACTTATTTTGATATAGATAGTCTTCTATCTACATCTTCCAAAACTCGAAGTCTTTACCATCAAACTTCTCCAACGTCAGTCAGATCACACTGAGTGTTTGCTGATCTAACAACTCTCAGTCTAACTTCTCCATGTTTTCTGACTTCTGCCTCGTTAAGGGCTGATATAACTTCTTATGATACAGATAGTTTTCTATTTGCATCTTCCAGAATCTGAAGTCTCTGCCATCAAACTTCTCCAACATCATTGCTCCTGCTACTTTCTAAGAGAACTCCCACTACTTCTTTAAACGGAGATTCCCGAGAAAAACAAATCTTTCTTGATGTGAAAAGATCAAATAAAGCCGCAATCACAAAACATACTAATATATTGGCTCTAATACCAATTGTTAGGAACAATGTGATAATAAAAGAAGAAAATAAAGGAGATAGAGAGAAAAAAACTTAAGAATTTAACATGGTTTGACACACAATGTATGTTGTCTACATCCACAATTACATTGAAAAAGTATGTTTTTATTTGGTGTATCATCAAAAGATTTACAAGGGATTGCTTATATAGAAATATATGAGCAATGTCTCTCATCATTTACACGATATGGGATGAAAATCAAACTATACTTTTAACACCCTTAACATTTACCACACCCTTTTAGCACAAGTATATGTTACTAGTTGGATTATTTCCAAAAATTAAAAAAAAAAACAAAAATTGATAAGAACTTTATGGCCAATGTTGACTACATTAAGTCATGTAGGGTTAATGGATAATGTACAAACTTTGGAATATGGAAGAATAAATGTGAGTAAAAATATATTTAACAAAAATAGAGAATAAAAGAGTTAGTAGGTACGCTTTGGACTTTTTTTTTTGTTTGCTTTCGTTCAGTATTATTATGGTTGCTCAGAATTTACATCTTTCACCTATGTTTTATGATTGGACAGCTTCCTTATGAGAATTTGTCCCCATTGCAAGCAGCAATTGGAGTGCTTCAGAAGGTATTCCTTAATTATAAATTATATATGTAGTATTAGTGGACCAATATTGGTGTTTTTAATGAAGTATGTTTATGATTAAAGAGAATTCATTAGATAATGTGCAAGAAATATTACCAACTTAAAAGCTTTATAGTAGCTCAAGCTACCAAGCCGCAAATTACTGTGAAATTGAATAAGTTTTGTGGATATGAATTGCAGGGTCTAAGGCCGAATATTCCAAGACATACTCATCCAAAGTTAGTGGAATTGCTTCAATGGTGTTGGCACCAAGATTCATCTTTGAGACCGAATTTCTCAGAAATTCTGGAATTTTTGCTGCGTGTGACCAAAACGGTATGTCAATGGAATCTTGACATTTTTTTGTTACATTAAAAAGAAAAATTAAATCCTATACGGTGTTATTTTTTCTTTGCCTATACTTAAAAGATTCTTGAATAGGTTATTGGGGAATGTGAAGGCCACGGGAATGCATGAAAATGAATATTCACCAAGGTACCCCTCAACATGGTAAAAGGAACAAGTGCACATCTAAATGTGAGATTTCTCAATTTAAAGTAAAGGTTTATGATTGGAATGTGAAGTTGATATTACCAATTGACGAGATGTATATAAACTTGGATGTGTAATTATTTTTCATTAAGACTAGCAAGGTGATAAATAATAGGAAGACGATCCACCTGTGAGCTATTAGGCAAAAAAATAAATGGAATTCAGTTGTAAACTATCATGATTCTAAATGATATTAAATATTTATAAGCATAAACAGCGTTTGAATTTTCATAAACAAGATTCTGAATAAAAGAAATTATTCAGGGGAATGAACATGCAAACAACGAGGCCAAGAAAAAAGTATTAAAGATTTCTTTTTTTTTCTCCTCCATGGAAAGTAAAATCTTCCCTCTTTTAATTAAGAAATAATATTGTGCTTTAATATATTTTTTATTGATTAAAATTCATTAAAAACTACAAATTATTAGTGAATTTCATTAAATATATGAAATTTACAAAATTTTGTAATTTTTAATAGATTTTTAATCAATTGTAAAATGTTGTTTCAAAATAGTATATTAGTAAGTGTTAATTATCACTTTTCATGAAAGTTTGGATTCTCAATTCATCTTAAATGATAAGATCATATTTTGTTTTGATAAAATTGTCTTTTTTCTTAAAAAGTGTACTTCGTGTTGAAAAATTAATTCATATTTTTAAAAATTAATTCAAGTGAGTGAATTTAATATGTAATAAATTAAGAAGTGAGATGTTGTGATTATTGATATGTGTAGTGACAATTTCTAAGAAATGTGACTCTTAAAAATTATAAGGAGCAATTAATTAATGCTTATTTAAGAAATCTTTTACAGTCACTCACCATGTTATATATAGAGATTTTTAAGATGAGAAGAACCACTCAACTTGAAGAAGAGGTAATGTGCTCAAACAAAAGAGTTGTGAGTCCAATAAATTTGAGAGTTCTATTGAGTGAGAGAGAGCTTATCATTCTTTTTAACTTTTGAGTAGAAGACTTGAGTTTGTAGGGTGATGTATCTGTTTTTAGGAAGAGTTCTCAAGTTTGAAAAAAAAAAACTTGTAATGAAAGTTTTCTTCATTTTCTTTAGAAAACTTGTAATGAAAAAATTTTCTCGAGTTTGTTCAAAAAACTTGTAATCGTAGAGATAATGGATATTTGTTGATATTTTTTTGTTAACATAAACGAAAGGTGTTGAACCACATTAAATTCATATCTTTCATTATTTTTATTTGTTATGTGGTATGTGTGTTTTATCCTTTGATTTTTGTTATGTGTATGGGGTGGGTTACCCAAAAGTGATAAAATTGATGGTGCGATTAAGTCATCTATTAGGTGAGTATTGAAGCAAAATGAAGAACATGGTGGATCCTTGTGGAAGATCCTTATATTGACCATCTTTTTAACAATGTGGAAGTCAAGCAATATATCTCGTTGGTGGTAGCCAATAGTGGTACAAGTACAAGTGTTGCCATCTAACACTTATAGAGAAAAATTGAGATAAGAAATATGGCATAGAGCTCACCAAAATGTGTGCAATGAAAGCATGATATGTGATAAAAAAAAAACTAAACTTAGATAGTTGTGATGAACTTCCATGGCAGCAAGAGATGGGAATCTAATAATGTGGTTTGGAAATTTTAAGTGGAGAGATTGTTAGAAAAATCAATCTAAATTTTTAAATATTAATTCAAGTGAATACAATTAAGATTTAATAAATTGAGAAGTAAAAGGTTATGAATGTTGTTATATTTGTGATGATAAGTTTTATAGGATGTGACTCTTGGAAGTGTAAGAAGCAATTAATTAATGTTTATTCAAGAAGATTTTAGAAGTCATTTACAATACTATAAGACTTAAGTATGTTTTGGATCCTTCAAATTTCAGTTACTATTATTTTTTGTCCCTTAAATTGAAATTTACTTTTTTATTTCCTTAATTTTTTTTAAAAAAATGCTCCTTATAATCCTTCTTGTAATAAAAAACCATCATAAATTATGCATCCAAACTACCAAAAGTTAGTTAGTTATGATTAAAAGGAATATTTTTCAAAGTTGAGGAACTACAAAAACAAAATTTAAATTTAAGAAACCAAAAACAATAGTGATACAAACTTGAGAGACTAAAAACATATTTAAATAACATTATGAATAAAGGTTTTGATTTGAAAATAACCATTTAATTTAATGTAGGAGGTCAAATGCCCAAACAAAAAAGATCTAAGTAAAAGAGATGTCAAATGATTTTTTGTGAGTAAGAATGTTTATCATTTCTTATAACTTTTAAGAAAGAGTAATGTAATAAAATTGTCAAAGTGAGTCAACCAACTCACTCGGGTTGGCTCACCGCAAAATGTTAAAAAAGATAGTCAACACAACTTGATTCACTTTTTGATGATGCTATAAAAAGTCAACCTAATCCAACTCACTGCATGGGCTAAATGGGTTATATCACTTAAAAATAAAATAAAAAATCAAAAAATTTTAAACAAAAAATAAATTAATGTAAATAAATTAAAATTTATAAAATAAAAAATAAATTAAAATAAAAAATAAATAATCAAATTTAAGTTTATGGCTGAAATTATATTAACTTGTATTAACATGAAGCTACAATAATTAAATTTGAGTTTTTGCGCAAAACTTAATTCCAATGGTTCACTTTGGTATGTCAAGATAATCTTCATATGTTTAAAACTAATATAATATCTAAATATCTAAATTAAAATAAAAATTTTAAATTAAAAGAGAGAATCAATATTCTACACATTAGTATTAGCCATAATAAAATATTAAATAATTTTAGTAAGTGAGAGAGAAAGGATTCTTTTTTTTTTTTTAATTAAAGTTCTAACTCATGAGTCATCCTAACTCACCATTGGTTCAACTAGGGTGAGTCGGGTTCTAAGTGAGTTAAATTTATTTTTTCATATAATTAAGGTGGATGGATTTTTATCAACCAAATCTAACTCAAACTCATAATGGATCGGGTTGACTTGTGAATTTTTGACATCTTTAAACAATAGGCTTGTAGGGTGATATAATATTTGGAGAATAATTTCTTAAGTTCGTCTAGAACACTTGTAATCAAAATATTGTTAAGTTTGTTAAAAAAAAATTGTAATGGAATGCTTGTCTAAAAAAATGTGTAATCTTATTTAAAATAGTGGATCTTTGATGAAATGCTTATGTGAACGAAGGTAAAATGTGTCAAACCACATTAAATATACATTTTTTTTACTATTTCTATATTTGGTGTTATTTGTGTGTGTTTTATTATTTAATTCTTATTATGTGTGCTCGCCCGAGAGATTTTTTCTAAGGATAAAAATAGATTAAGTCGCCTAATAGGGACTTGTGGCCAAACCTGTATTAGGCTCAAGTCATGCCAAATTTTTTTAAAAAATAAACCAAGTGACTTTTATTATAGTCTATTTGGTTAAAAAGGTTAACTTTTGTATTATTAAAAAAAGTCTTTTCAACCTAACAAGTCGACCTATTTAAGTAAACAAATAATAATTTGTTGTTGGTGGTGGTAATGATGGTTATTATTATTATTATTATTATATTAAATTTTTTATAATATATTACAATCATACATTTATTTACCTTTTTAAATATTAAGAATTTTGACAAACATAAAAGGTTACGCTTGTAGATTTATTGAAAGATGAATTTATATCCTGTGTATATGTATTATTGCATAATTTTTTAAAATAAGTCATTACACATGTCAAATTAAACTTGATTCTTATAAAGCCTAGCATACCTATCTTTGTCTCTATTTTGATGTTAAATTATAAAAAAAGTAAGTAATAAACAGGCTAGTAGGTCAAGTAAGACTTTTTTGCAGGTTAAACTAAACTTTTATAAGAAGATTTATCATAGGTAAACAAGTTGAACTCATGTCATGTATTTTTTAACTAAGGTTAAACTCAAGCTTAATAAAGTCTAGCCTAACTCAACCTATTTTTACCCCTAATTTTTTTTTCCAACATGGTACCAAAGTTGATGGTGCAATCATGTAACTAGTCAGGCAAGTATTGAAGTGAGATAAAGAGTATGGTCAATCTACATGGGGATCCTTGTGTAGAAAGTATCATTGACAATGAAAAAGTCAAGCAACATCTTTTGTTGATGGTAGCCAACAACAATGCAAGTATAAGGAGTATCACCATTCAATACTTATGGAAGAATGTTGGAATCATGGATAAGATGCAAAACATACCAAAGTTTCCATGATGAGAAAAAGATAAGCTTGAAGATGGTTGTGATGAACTTTCATGGTGATGAGAGTTGAATGGCAAAGAATGAGATTTAAAAATTTTAATTAAGGGAGAGATTGTTGAAAAATTAAATTCAAATTTTTAATATTAATTCAAGTGAGTGAATTTAAAATGTAACAAATTAAGAAGTGAAAGGTTATGACTAGTAATATGTATGTGAAGTAATTTTTAAAGGAAATGTCTTTTGAAATTGTAAGAAGTAATTAGTTAGTGCTTATTTAAGAAGAAGTTTTTAAAATCCATTCACTACATTCTAAATAGATGTTATTAGTGTGAGAAGAAAAAGGATTCATCTACCTAAATAAAAAAGAAGTGAGTCCAAATGATATCATAAGGTTTCTTAGTGAGTGAAAGTGTATATCATTTTTTATAACCTATGAAAGGAAAATTTCAATTTATATGATGATACACTATTTTAAATGGATTTTTAAGTTTAACTAAAAATCTTATAACAAGAGAATTTTTTTAAATTTGTTTTAAAAAAATTCAATGAAGAGAGTTTTTTTAAGTTTATTTAGAAAACTTATAAATCTTATCTGCTGTAGAGATTATTTCTTTTTAACTTTTTTTATTATAGTTAAAGAAATTTTAAGTAATGTCATATCTTTATATATTTTTTCATTTTTTATTTTATAAAAAAATATCAAATAAAACTCCTAAGAATCTTTAAAATATAAAGTACATTCCATATTTATTATACAAAAGAAATAAAAATATTAATATTAGTTGGAAGGATTTTTTTTATTCTTTTATAAAACACGACCAACATCTTACAATAATGATAATAAAGACAGGAAATGGTTGGATATTAGATTCTTGTCAACGTATGATATTTAAAAAATATGTTCTTATAAGGAGAAAAAAAAATCTTTCAGTTTGAATCGATTTTAAAGAATCAATAGATTAATTATATACAAATTACAATTTAATTTTGAATCAACGAAAAATAAATTTAAATTAATTTGATTTGGTTTTTTTTTTTTTTGCATTAGCATTAGATCAGTATTTTAATTTTTGTCTTTCTATTTTTTTTTGGAAACAACACTTTATTTTTTAATTAGTAAATAAATGAAATTTCATTAATTAGAATATAAAAGGTAATATAAGTTTTGTATGTTAGGATTTAGTTTGGTTGCATTTAATTTTAAATATAAAACGTGAAAATTAATCTGAACTGAACAACAAAAGTATTATTTTATACAATTCATATTTTTTTAATATATTTGATATTCAGTCTCGAAGCTATGCGCGTTTCACAGTAATGGAATGGAATGGAACATTACCACCACTTAATGCATAATTGATAATTCGAAACACTTTATTCTTTTTAACCTTTATTTGCATGCTGGAGCCGATTATTCGTCACTTTCTACGGATTGATGTATTTTGGCATCAAAAGAGAGGCGATGCTTAAATATTCCCAATTCTCAGTCACCCAGGCAAACTCTACTTCTGGTTCTAATTAGCGTGCAAACATACTCCTAAGTTCTAACTTTCTTTATTCACAAATTTTATTCCTACAATTTCTTCCTGAATTAAGATGGGTAAGGAAAAAAAAAATTACAGAATGGGATGAATAAAGTGATAAAAAAAATGTTATAAAATATATTTTTAAAGACATATATAAAAATAATATATATATTTTTCTTATGAAAATTTTAGATAACTCGTGTTATTTAAATGAATTATACTAAGGTTTAATTATTTTTTATCCTTATAATTGTAAAAAAAATTATTTTAATACCTATAATTTAAAATATCTCATTTTAATTTTTATAATTATAGAAATTTTTCATTTTAGTATCTATAATTAAAAATATTTTTTTTATAGTATAATTTTTTAATATTTTTATTTTTGTTGTTTAAAATTATTTAATTTTTTTACATTTATATTTTTTTAATTGTTATAAAATTAAAATTGACAGTAAAAAAATTTAAAAAAATAAACAATTAAATTTTGTAACAATTTTTAAATATATGCATATAATAATGTTAGACAGCACAAATTAAAATAATTAAGAAATTATAATCATAAAAATCAAAATAAAATATTTTGAACTTTGGGAGTTGTTGTAACTGTAAGCATCAAAATGAGAAGTTGAAAATTATAAATAGTAAAATGAAAAACTCTTTCAGTAAAAAAAAAAAATTAAACCTTTTTATAATAACTTTTTCTTCATGGTTAGAGATCGGCAACGCTTTTCACACTACAACAACATAAAGAAAACAAACGTAAGGCTCTATTCTGTGGCGTAAACGAGAATCTAATGGCCCAAAGAGAGGAAGTGGTGGTTGATTTTGAAGGTAACTATGGGCGAAGCAAAAGCAAAGAAAAAAACTTAGCATCAAAATCCAGCAGCAGTGGTCCAAGTGAAATGCAGGAAAAACCCAAAGGCAGTGAATCAACACAAAAGAGGAAGCAAGATCATCAGCAGAACCAGGAAAACCATCACCAATCTTCATATCCAGAAGAAAACGTTGTGAGATCCACTTCAAATGATTCAACTCACCGATACTCATGGAAATCATCCATAAGCAGAACAAAGTCTCGGCTTATTGACCCTCCAGAGGAATCCTGCGCCAATTCGGAGTCAGGTGGACAAAAAGTGCCAGAAGATGATGACAATGTTGAGGACATGCCAGAAACTTATAAGAGAACGAGGTTCAGTGCATTCTCATTGCTTCAGTGGCTCTGTCTTGCTTTAATAGTTGCAACCTTGGTTTCTAACCTTTGGTTTCCACGCTTACAAAGGCTTAAACTCTGTGTTCTTCGCCTGTGGGAATGGGAGACAATGATTTTAGTACTAATTTGTGGGCGTTTGCTCTCAGGTTTGGTAATCAAGCTAATTGTGTTTTTCGTGGAACGCAATTTTATACTAAGAAAACGGGTGCTGTATTTTGTCTACGGTTTGAAAACTTCCGTGAAGAACTGCGTCTGGTTGAGCCTGGTTTTGCTCGTGTGGCACTTTATTTTGGTCAACGCGGTACAGAAAAAAGTCAACGACGTGATTTTGTCGTATGTCACAAAGGTTCTGGTGTGTCTGTTCATTGGCACTCTCATGTGGCTTTTGAAAACCATCCTCGTGAAGGTCTTTGCTTTGCACTTTCATGTCAAAACGTTTTTTGAACGGATTCGGGAGGCTCTGTTCAGCCAATATGTGATTGAAACGCTGTCGTGTAATCGGTTGACGGAAGAGGAAGGTGAAGATAGATCCATTGGGAGGGTGTTGTGTAATAATAAGAAGCAAGATGAGGAAATGTCGGTTGAGCAATTGCACAAGTTAAATAGGAGAAATATATCGGCTTGGAATATGAAGAGCATGATTAACATCGTCATGCACGGTGCATTTACTACACTGGACGAACGTATATTGTGTTCGGATACTGAGGATGAACCTTTGCAACAAATTAGAAGCGAAAACCAAGCAAAACATGCAGCTCAAAAAATATTCCATAACGTGGCGCACCCAGGATCCCAGTAAGGCTGCTTAATTATGTGTTTCATCTCTCTTTTTTAATATGAATTTTATTATTGGTTGTAAAAATCACAAAATTTTGTTTATCTAAGAACTTTACTCATGATTTTTTAGTTATTAATAAATTTTAACTAACATAAAAGTATGTTAGGAGAAACTTGTTGGACATTGTGTTGCTTACACTTTTCTACTGGTTATTATTACAACTGAGCAGTGAAAACTCTGCAATTGCAACAGATATATTTTCTTGCAAGATGTGATGCAGTTTATGCGAAGAGATGAAGCTATGAAGTCAATGGATCTGTTGGGAGCAGCGTGTACAGACCAGGGCATTAGCATGTCCTCTCTTAGAGAGTGGATGGTAATGTGCTTGATTTTTGTTTGTACAGAGGAAACAAAACAACTTTTAACAAAAAAACAATTCAAATTTATTTTATTAATGACATTTTTCTTTGGCCTTGCCCTTGTAACAGTTTCTAAATTTCTTTTGTTCTCTGCTTAAATTGTTTTTAGGTGAATGCATTCAGAGAGAGAAGGGCGTTAGCATTATCACTCAAAGACACAAAAACTGCTGTGGATGAGCTTCATAATATGTTGAACATCATTGTTGGTATTGTCATTTTGATAGTCTGGCTTGTTATACTTGGAACTCCAATCCTACACTTCGTTGTCTTCATGGGATCCCAGCTTCTAGTGGCCGTGTTTGTGTTTGGGAATTCTTGTCGGACTGTTTTTGAAGCAATCATCTTTTTATTTGTAATGCACCCATTTGATGTTGGCGATCGATGTGAAGTAGATGGAGTCCAGGTACAGGAAAGCTGTTTTAGTACAATCAATTCCAAGTTTAATTTGCACATTGTATATTTCTGAATATCTTTCTCACTGGTTTGTTTCTCAGCTGGTAGTGGAAGAAATGAATATACTTACGACAGTGTTTCTGAAGAGCGATAACCAAAAGGTTACATACCCAAACAGTGTTCTATCTACCATGCCCATTGGTAATTATCAGCGTAGTCCATATATGGGAGATGCAGTGGACTTCTGTATTCATATATCCACTCCATTAGACAAAGTTGCAACTATGAAAAGAAGAATTATAGAGTACAACATATCGATCCATGTTAAATCACATTTATTTCACTTGCTACCTAAAAGTGTGTAGAATTATGGAATGGGGACGATTTATTGTTGCAGGTATATCGAAAGGAAGAATGAGCACTGGCAAGTGGCTCCAATGGTAATCATGAAGGATGTGGAAGACTTAAACAAATTGAACATGTCGGTGTGGCTTACACACAAAATGAATTATCAGGACATCAAAGAAAGATGGAACAGGAGGACCCAGTTGATTGAAGAGATGATCAAAGTGTTCAGGGAACTTGATGTTGAATACCGGCTTCTCCCTATCGATGTCAATGTCCTAAACAAGCCTCCATCCAATTAGAAATTAGTCTGATTTTATTGTAGGCACACAACACTTATGTCAGAAGCCAATGCTAAGTGTGTGCGCTTTTTGTGTGGTTTAAAAGAACTGAACTAAATCACTTATCAATCAAGACGCTTTTTGCGTCAAAATAATGGCTGCTTTTGTTTCGTTTAAGAATGTAATGTTGTTTCGTCAAAATAATATCAAGACACTTCGACGCATGTCGGACCTCGTGAATGTGACACCATACACGCAGTTAGTGCACAGCCCAAAACCAATTTTTTCATCTAAAAGAATCTAACCTAGTATGTAAAGCTTAAATTTTTCCAAAAGCAAACCCTAACACTATGTTTGGTTAATAAAATAGAAGAAAAGAAAGAAAGATAATAAAAATATAAGAAATTACTATTTTTACTTTTAATAAAAACTATATCAATTTTTTAAGTGACTAAATCTTTTTCTAACTTTGGTGTTAATTTCTTCAAGTTACTGTCAGTGTAAACAACAATAATACTGCAATGCCTTAAGAAAAGCAGGGTAACACAGCGGTGGCCCGTTCCCAAATTCCAATCCAAAAGGTAAACAGGCTGGATGTTTTTAATTCAGTTAAAGCCCAATTTTTTCATGTAAGCGAATCTATTCGTGATGCTTAGGTCGGGGCGTCGGGCCTAGTATTTCCAAAAGCAAACCCTAAAAGCCGAAGAAGCCCGCTGGCACATTGTTAAGGGGATATGTGTATTCAAAATAGTTAATAACATAAAATTAGATAATAAGATATTTATAAACATAAATTAATAAAAAAATTACCTTAATTATCTTGAATAACTGAATTATCAATATTAGTGTTATGTTACGTTTAAAAAACAAAAATAAAATAGAAAAAATTATTTATTAATAAAGATTAAAATAAAAATAAATAAATGATCAATATAATTTCTTTTTATTTATATGGACAAAATTTATATTTAAAAAGAAACTAGCAAAACAATTATGTTTCATTCATGCAATATACATTACTCGATTAAAAAACTACATATACAAAAGAGGAAATAGATAAAACATACATAAAACAATTTAATTTCACTGTTTACAAGTGAAAATTCTGTATTGCAATAACTAAATCGAGATTCACACAATTTTTGTATCACAGTGACTAAATTCAAAATAATGTACTTGTTCAAAGGGACAAAAAACCATTGTTGTTAACTAATTTAAAGACTTGCTTCCTTCCATAAGGAACAAAGAGACTACGAACTCTTTTTTTAGTTATATGATCCAAATGGGTGAAATTTGACTAATTTTTTTTTCATTTGATCCTAAGCAACGATAATTCTGTCTAAGTTAACTTAATGTTTCTCGTTTTCACATTTTTTTTATTATGAACTTTTTTTTTTTTGAAAGATATTCATTCATCTATTAAAGTTTTAACTTATGCTATGAAATTAAGTTTTAACAAAAATAAAAAAATGCAACCCAAATATAAGGTTTATAATAAGAGAAATATAAAACAAAAGAGGTAAGAAGAACAAGCTAACTAGTAAAAAGAAGTTGGTGTTTCTATTATATCAAACAAAATAATATACAGGAAAGTTTCTCATATATGGCCTGTGTAACTAGAAAAACAAAGGTTCGCGTGTTATTTATTCTTATCGGTGGAAGCAAACAATTTCTTAAAAACAATCTTTTTAGTAGTAATAAATATAGGTTTGATTATCATTGTGTATAATTAATAAATATAAAAATAAAATAATAGATTATTAATTTCAATTTTTATTTCTCTCTCATAAATATTTTTTAACTAATTTAATTATAAATTTAAATAGTTTATTATTTCAAATACTTCACATTTTTTTCTTATTTTTACTATTAATATATATATTCTTTGACCTTTGTGTATTAGTTTTTTTTCTCTATTTGTGGTGAGTTTTTTTTATTCATTGTCTTTCTTTTCTTTTCTTTTCTTTTTGTTATATGTACCATTATAAACAAAAATAAAAATTTTATGTAATAATTTGAAAATAATAGAAGAAAGTTGAAAAACGGTAGATGACATTAATGAAATTAAATGATTGATTAGACTATGTAACCAATCATAATGAGAAAAAATTTAAATGGTGTCTAATAAAAATATTAAGATAAATAAGGTAAAGAATATGATGTGATGTATTTTTTTCTAATATTTTTTATTACTATTTTTTATTATATTCTTTATTTCATTGATGTTCAATCTTTAATTTTCGTTTATCAGTAATGGACGTAAACGATGATTGTAGTTATGAGAAAGAAAAAAAAGTGACAATTTATTGTCCCTTGATCATGTATAATGAAAGACTTTTTAACAAAATATTATTGTGCTTAAAAAAATTTGTTTAATATTATAAAACTTTAAAAATTTATTTTATTATTTTATTTTATAACATTTTTTTATTTATATTTTATGATTCTTAATTTTTATTTATTATAATTTATTTTTCTGATTATGATAAACTATTTTATAAA